>JAQFZW010000086.1:0-123285 GCA_034687055.1 Heteromurus nitidus | reverse complement strand
TAATCTAATCTTAATTCTAACATTGTTGGCAATGTCGAGCATCTCGGTGGGGTTCACTTTTTGACCCATTGGTTTATAATTAACTTCAGAGTATATACTGATACTGAGTGAGTAATAGTTCCAATATAGCCGGATATTTTACGTTGTTTGTACACAATTCTTTGCTCATTCATCTACTTCACACCTGACACATTCGTAAACAGTAAGGTTATGTTACATATATATAATGTCGGGGTTCCAAATACGCTTTTGCATATCATTAAATGTCAAACCACTTTCTTTTTCGGTGAAAACCCTCCTGCTGTTTGGCAGCGGTGTGGCTATACAATTACTTTCCACTCCATTTTTTCTCCTTTCACCGGACGAAAGAAAAGAACGGATGAATGAAATATGATATGAATGAGGGCATGTCAGAAATATCAGTGTGTAACTGGAACTGTCATGTCAGCAAATGAAATCGATAGGGAAGATTCCCATAGGAAGCCATCACGAAATACATACTATATGATATGCGGAACGGGCACAATGACTGGAAGTGTGCTATATTTGAAGTAAAGGTCGTTATAAAAGTCAGTAAGACACAAAAGGAAAGTAGAGAACAATGGAAAATGGAAGACACTCCCGGTATGCTCAAGTCTTTTAACTAATAAACATGCCTTGCAGCTATAACGAGGATGTATCGTGCCACTCCTATAATAGGGTTTTTTACACTTCCGTGTAAAGTTATGCCTTGACTTTTATCAAGCAACTGGCTTTCAATATTCATGTACTATATACTTCATATAATACGAAAGGAAACCGATGTATGCGATGGAGGAGTATAATTGTGAGCGAGCATCTATAACTCCTCCAGTTGATGAGATGGTTTTGTCACATGGATAATAACACTGACGTTTTGGTCGCTTGACAAAGAAACTGCTCAACGCAATTCAGCAATGAAATGGAAAAGTTACTTCTTATGGAAGTTGGTAGGAAAGTGAAGAATCTCTATCGTGTATTTGGGCTGCAAAAGCATTGTGCGAAGTATATCCATATTGAACGCGTTTAATAAATTACGTGTGCATGTTGCGAATGAATATAATGCTCTAACAACGTGATAATGTGTATTATACACTCAATTACGGTAATGCCAGGATTAATTACATGTATCATTGTGTGACACCACGCACACTCGCTTCATCATATATCCTTATGCCGAGGATACTTCATGTACAGCCTAATTTTGGAAGTGGCCGACGATTTTGCCTTATAAACAAGGGAGGCGCGTTGTAGAGATAAAAAGTGTATCAGCACAAAAGTACCATAAATGCGAGCAATAATGAGACAATCTCTTTGATTAATGGGATCTGCTCCTTTTAATATCTATTATAAACGTCCTGCTGCTAAGAACAATTAAGGAATTATATTTTTTCTGTACGTTACTGCAAAATTGCTGTGCGGATGAGTTACATGGATGAGTGGGTCACATGTTGGGAACAATTCTGCAAGTGCATGTTTTTGCTATATTATACACACAACCTATTTCTATCAGATTTTAAAGGAAAATTGTAATGCTCTAATGGCTATAGTAATGTCGGTGGTTAGAATTATTCCTGCGTCCGGATACCGCTTCTTTCTAGTGCAGTAGTTAATAAATCAATGCTCTTATCGTGCTAGTCGTTATGCTGGAATTTCCGACGCTAACCTAGTCGCAAGCAATCTACACAGTTCATGAAACTTAAAAGTGCCAATATATCATTCATTCATGAGTTTCATATTCCATGTAGCTGCTAAGTCGTTAATATTTACTCTGTAGTGTTGGAAGAAAGGGTTACATTGTGCAGTTCTGTGGAGTGTTATCAAATATGAAGTGAGATGAATTGTCGTTGATTGTGAGTGATGACAATTTTAATAATAAGGCAAACTTTCACAATAAATTTGCCTTCAAAATTATATACTAGAGCTGTTTTGTCGCTAGCGTGTGAAATCCGATACTTTTACCTTTGTTTATTGTACCGCCAAACATTTCGAGACTAAAATGAACAGCTTATGTATATGAAGCACATTGAGTATGCAATGTAGCAGGCTGTTTGGTTTATCAAAAAGACCTTGGCGAGGAAGAAAGGAAGCAGTTTTGTGACGTGACCACACAAATAAAATTGCATCAGAGCCAGAAATGTTTATCAAACACAAAATCCTGTATATGAAACATGCACAACACGAAGACGTGTGTGTAGATAACGTTAAGATGATATTCCAGGAAGACACTGAAACATTACCTAAAAACCGCTAAACTGACTCTTTGGGCGATACTGAGCAGAACATTTACAACCATACGAATATCACCGTATAGGCTGACTTCTTCATATTACATGATCCTGAATAAATATTCATTTTATCTTAAGAACGACGAGTGATGAAGAAAGTAAATGTTCAAACATTTATACTTTTTATAGCACCAACTATGCTTTTATACAGTTGTGCCTTGTCCGCTTCTGTTACTCGTTTTTTAGACAAGACAAAAATCTTCACTTTTCCAAACCTACTCTTGTTCACCTTCTGCTACTTCTGGTGTACAGTAGCAATCTAAAGTAAGAGGCTCAACTGAAAACACGCATGGGGCACGTTCCATAAGAAGCAGCATAGAACGGGTGGGAAGTCGTCATGAATTATTACTCCTGCTTCTGTGTTTCAATGAAAAGTTGACTGGTGTTACTGGAACTGGCTAAAAAGTCACCAGTAATAAGAAACAAACTTTTCAACAAGATTTGTTACATTTGGTACAAAAGTTCAAGCTGTGTGGAAAATAAAATCCATATTTCACAACAACTGCACGCGTCAAATCTCTGCCTAACATTAATTTTGTGAAAGATATGTATGAAAACTTGAGATAATGCATACCTACAATAAATATTTGGGAGGAGCAAGGAGCAACTATATCATACTCTGCTTGCAATCTTCTTATGTTATACGCAGAATTTCCTGTCTCATGTTTCTGGATACCTTTAAGCATGTAATATTTGAGTGGGTGTTTTGATACTGACCGTGTTGCGTTTGTTACTTCGAATTTGAACGTAAGATATAGTTTTGATCACACCATGTCATGATTCGTGATCTCCCTGAGGTCCGTTTATCAAACCTATGCTGTAGCTGTGGGGTCCAACGTACATTCTCAAAAGGAAAGAAAATGGTTTAAAAATACGAGCGAGTGTCTGAGAAAAACTGGTGGAAGTGGAAACTGTTCCAAGAATCGCATATTTGAATCAAACTTGTCACAATGAAAGACCATTCCATTTCCATTGTGAACGGAAAGCGATGACAAGAAACGGTAGAAAATGAAGAGTTTTGGAATAGGAGCAAGAGGCAAAGATCATATCAAGTCCGATTTCGTGTGTTTATTTATACATCCCGGAAAAAAGTCTTTCCCTGAGCATTTTACCCTCTCACACACTCACTAGATTCTCTCCAAAGAACTGCACAGCACACCAGGCATTTTCTCAGACTCATCAGTGCACAAGCATAAAAGACTTCATCTCTCGGTATAGGACTTCCAATCGCTTGTATTTTTCTACCTTTCATCCTTACCGTTAAGTTATATATAGCTCCACGGCAAGGAGATAATGCCCTGCACTAGTTGTTCACAACGCACGAACTTTTGATAGCAGAAGTATAGTAGCTCCATGTAGCGTTGTCATCCATATAACCTAACCAATGCCAATGTAAGCATAAAGAGATAAAGATTTATCTCTTCTCTTCAATCTTCCGCTTCACTTGTCCTTTCTTGAAGAAATGGAATTGGCAAACAGTTTCTGATCCCTTTTTATTTATCATTGTCAATGACGCATTGTCAGAGAAATGTTTCATGCGGAGAAACCACGCTCAAAAGTTTTCCACTTTTGAAAAAATGAATCTCTCATGGAGTATGGAAAGTGGAAACCATCCACATTGCGGTGGTGTGGAGATTGTTGTGGATGAGTTATCTCGGTAAATAAAGAATCTAGACTGGTTATTGTTCAGCTGTAAATAATCTCTGAGAACTTTAATAACATTTATTTCATCCCGAAAAATAAATTTAGAGTGCTTCCTCCAACATTAAATATTTACTCTGGACAAATATCAAAATGTTGTTCATAAAATCAGGAACGTTTCTTTTTATCAGTTGACTAGCATAAAATCAGGAACGTTTCTTTTTATCAGTTGACTAGCATAAAATCACGAAGGTCAATTTGAATTTAAATTTAATGTTTTATGGTAACTTCCCACACGACAGAGTTTTCACGGTTGGATAAATCCTGTGTAATAAAAATCAAGATAAGAATGAATAGAGAAGTCATCCTGACTCTCTTTGGCCATTGTCTGACCTTTCTGGTTTCCCGTTTTGTTACTGGAAGCCAAAATAATTGTAATTTGTTTCTTAATATTACATCGCTCAAATGTATACTCTTCGTCGTTTTAAGATTGCTCCAGGGTATTTCCTTTTTGTATCACATGTCTGGCTGTCCATGCAACCGTGTTTTGAGTGTACAATCATAATATATTTGTGTATCCAGTAATCAAGAATGAATATTTGTGTGTTCACAAGTTTATATGTGAGGGTACACAGTACACATATATATAGGAAGGTTGTATAGTGTGTACCGTGATACAAGGACAGATAGTAACAGTAAAAATGTTCCTGTCGTATAAAGCTTTTAGCATGTGTCTACGTGGTTTTCTGGGGTTTTTCTTTCTACTTTATAATACAGGTTGACTGGCGTCGTTAATCTTGTCTTGGATTATACCGGATGTCTGACAGGTTTTAGGAATTTCTTTTTTGGCATGCTCTTGCTCTACTACTTTTTAATGTAGTGAGGGAATTCATCTAACGAGGAGAAAAACGACCGGACAAAACTCTGCAATGTAAAACGTATTAAGCGTACAAGCCATTAATATGAATGCGCATCAATTGCAGAAAGGAATTTTGAACCTGGAAACAAGAAAGAAACTTCCTTTCTTTTGGCCATTGCCTTTATAAGTAAAGATGGCAGGGATGAGCGTGTGACCAAAACCGTTGAAGACGTGGCGGATGAACGGGGTAGCTGCTGCATGTTATGAAATGATTACCTTTTAAAGGAATATATGGCTTCCCATAAAAAATTTCTCTCGTCACACCACCACCGGCTTTGTGCAAGAAAATATACACTTAATCATCCAAGCTTTTAGCTTCGCAAAAGCAAAAAATTTGTTCTACGGATTAATAACAGTGTGCAAAGGCGATATAGCTCACACACTGTTGACGTATGCTCATTGTTCCTCATTAGTCGTGTACTAAATGATGAACTCGCATTCTTAATGAAGTTCAGTTCAATGTATTTATAAACATTTTGTTCCTGTTTTGAGATCATCCTCGTAGTTTCTGGCTTGAGGCGAATGCTCTAATGGAGAAAGGTGTGGATTTGACATTTGCCAGGTAAATATTCAACCTCATCCATTGCATACTTGACAAAACTACGTAATTCATGTAAAGTAGGAAATTGCATTACTACATGAAAGTATGTAGGGAATAACTCGTCAAACATTTGTATTGTATTGTTTGACGTTGGCTGTCTGTCTGTGCATATTACACTTTTTGACACAACGATGATAATATGTGCAAATCAAAACAACATTAGTACACGAGTGTATGTACGTGTTTGACTATATAGCTACGTCTTTACGCCAATCAAATCAGTTCGAGGCAAAAATACATATAATATCAGCCTCTTCAAGGTTCCCAGTTATCAGTCTGGATAGATGTTTGGGTTATTTAAGGAGTGCCGAAAGATATTTAATTATAAGTTGAATTTTTCATGGGACAGCTCTTACTTGTGACATACCCAAAATTATTGTGAACTTAAGTTTTATCAGCCATGCAACCCATGGGTGAGGTAGCATGTAAATAGTTGACTTTAGGGATGGCTAATGGAAATGGAAATATAGCAAAATGGGAATATTTCAAGGCAATATGTTTCAGGTAAATGAGGGATCATTTGATTGTCAAACAAAAATGTCTTCCTGATACCTAAGCACATAAAGTAAAATGTACGTACATAATATGCTACAGGGTATAATTAACGAGATTGACTGATCTGCTATGAATTCCTATTTTCTCTCAATAGATCTGTCTCAGCATGTGAAGAGACATCGGTGGACTGGTAGATGTATGTATATGTGGCTGGCCCGGTGAATCATAATTATTTTACCGTATTTAAGTTTTGCATTAAAATTTTAAAGTACCGAATGCATCATGTCAAATGTTGGAATCATAAATCGCTTTATTTACCAGAAGGAGTGAGTGCTCATTAGCACTTAATCGCATTCTCATATCAATTCTCCATTTTCTTCACAATCAGTAAAACTCATACACATGTTAGGGGGATATCATCTCGAGGCGAACAAGATCAAGCTTGTTAAGGAGACTTACAGGGTGTACTTTGAGCATTCTATTCATTCTTCGGACAATTTCATGGTTTCATAAATAATCGCCGATAATGATACTAGAAGGTAGAAACGATGGTGTCGAATGGGGGTTGTCTACACTTCACTTGAATATGAAATGAGTCACACATACTCCTACATGTCTACATACATCGTAACCGTTGAATTGAGCTCCTTGCATCGTTACAACGTGCAATCATAATATCCCTTGAATACGAAAAAAGTCGATTTTTTGCTGCTTGTGTGTGCTTCGAGAGAAAATCAAGCCGACCAAAATACATATAAAATTCTGCTATGCCTGTGCAATGTTCAGTAATGAAAAAATGGACTTTTGGTTTAGGCATATGGATTACAAGACAACGTGCCGCTGAAGGAACAGCTGCACATGAGAAATATCGAAGTCCAAATGACTACGATTTAGGGAGCAAAAAATGCTTGTTACACTCTACACAAACTTGGTGATTTCTTGAAGAAGTCTTCTTTCATTCTACTTTAAGTACGGTAATATCAAGATACTTACGTATAAGATACGGTTTTGGACGGAACTTCAGCAGCCATCACTAACAAATGGATTTCCTTTCGAATCCAGCAGGCAACACATCGCTTAGCAGTAGCAGTGCATTATCTAATCTTATTCTTTAGGAATTTTTAACCGGTAATAATGGTTGGCTGATTTGCTGACGAGCTTCTGGGAAGATAGCAATACCTCGCCAAGGCTCACTGATTTGACTGTGTGTGAGCAGCGTGAACAAAAGACAATCCTTAAATTAGTCTTTGATACGAAAATTTCTTCTTTTACAAACAAATTCCAAATTTGCTTTTTCTTCCCAACGTGGATTTTCTTAAAGAAGCACTAATGCTACTCTGTCCAGGTTGAAGTTACAGCCGGATGAACAATACTCTAAACTGTAAGCAAATAGCAGAAACCACATGATACGCATTAGGACACTTTGTTCTCATACTCGTCCTATGGAATTTTGTTGTACTCACTACTTCTCTTTGTATTAGGTGTGGAAGGCCTTGGAATGCATTGTGAATCTTGATGTTTGTTCACCATTGGTTAAAGTTTTTCTTCTCGGTTTTGCGAAGTTTGAGCAAACAACTGTGGGTTCAATATTGCCCAAGTGAGTAGTAAAAGGCAACTTGATCAGGTACTATGACTCAGCCATTGAAATAGCGAAAAAATTCAGATTCAAACCGTGTGTATGCTAGCATGACTGCATTTGCTTCGGGCAACTTGTAGAAATCCATTAAACTTCCATGATGGCAATAATGAATGCATCATCCTTTTCGTAACCAGCAACGCAGCAGAATGTATATAGATTCAAAGAAGCCCGTGTTTGAAGAAGTATTGCACTAAACAACATTTGTCTCTCTCCGGTGTCACTGATGGTCATAAAAAGTTCATCAGTTCTGCAACAGAAGCTATGAAAAAGTACGGAATAATGTATGGGCAATATTTTGTGCATTGGATTGGTTATGAACATTTAAATTGCCTCATTTACAGATGTTTAGAGCGACGATTCTGTTTAGATTTAAAATACAGAGAATAGCGCATTGTAGTGATGACTCACTCTTATAATATATTGCAGAACTTGAAGCATGTGCAGCTCAAGCACTGTATGTAAAAGCTCGAACCGTATAATTTGGAATTGCATGTCTCCGTGTCAGAAAGCCAGATTTGGAGTTCATGAAAGCCTATCGTATAGCCATGATTTTCACTTCAATTCAAAAAGATTCATGTATACTATCGCAAGCATGCAAGACCCATTTACAATTAAAGAGGGCATTGTCGTTTCTCGTTTATTGGCCATCATCAGGGATCGTTAACGTGCCGACTAGCCACTCGAACATTCAACGAATGGTAAACAAGACCATATAACGATGCAGAAGCAAAAGTTGTACCTACATTTTGAGCACTTGTAGTAAGTTATAACGGGACAGTTTAATCAAACAACGAATTTAGTTTCAATAATTTATGGCTCTCAGTCTTTCTGGACACAGTATTCGATTGAATGCAGTTATCTATCTAAAGATGTTTCAAATTGAATGCAGATCATTTGTCAAAGTACATGCAACACAAAGGAAACTGACGCTGATGAGTTGGTCGTTTCAATTTCAAAAATTGCTATACAAGAGTAAATGAGCTGAGCCGCAGTCACAACACGGCTTATGAAGTTGAAAGTTTTGAATGCAGTAATTATTAAGTTGATTGCCTTGTTATAGAACAGAAAAAAACTTCGTCACAGTAGAAAAAATTAGTGAGGTGACTAACATTAATCATACTTTCCGAAGATTTATGCTAAACATATTTCCGTAGGTAGCCACACATAACTTTACAGATTTCAAATGCAGTATGCCCTCATTCTAGACCATATTCTTAATTCTTTCATTTTTATGGGGAAGAAATATGAGAGCATGAAACTAAAAACTGACTGGCTTTAATAAAGAGGTAAAATGAAAGTACATTTGTTGAGTATTACTGTCAGCAGATATAAACGAAAGTGAAATATGTACAACATGCATGCATTCATTTAACTTATCAAGGAAGAGCATACAACAAAACGGTAATGACAGAAATATGACAGCGATTTCGTTACTCATTTAGATGTCGGCAGAGACACCATCTTAATAGTATAATACTTTTATTCATTAAACCATTTTATTTGCCACGGTATATGTACAGGAACTAAATGATGTGCTAAACTGTGTAGGCTAACTTTTTTTACTCCAAAACAACCTCTAATTGGTAGTATGTCATAAATATATGCACACTTAAAATGCAACATCTACCATGTATAGACAAATATAGGATGAACATCTTCGGTTCGACAGCGATATTCATTAATTTGGCTTTTCACGAAATGAAAGTAAAAGTGCCAACGCCAATCTTCCTATAATTTCAATTTTCGATCAGTTTATACTATATTCCAAGGAGCATCATCTAAACGCTAATCACATGAAAAACGAATAAGATTTACCAGTATGGTGGGATGAGATTACTATGCCACGCAGTCATGCGATACGGAAATGGAAAGTCGGGAAGACCTCCCAAATACAAATCTGTTGGCATTCGTGCGTTATAATATATCCACGAATAACCATAATAGTCATCTGTACATCCGGCATACCTAATTTGAAAATGTATCCAAATATTTCGTGAACAACTATAACATTTTGGTTTAACAACTGAATCATTCATCGACGAGAGATCGACGCGAGGTCTTCAACTTAACAAAGCACTGAACATGCTAATTTACATAAGGTCTACTAGGCACAATTTTATTTTCAGATGTAATGAAATGAACTTCGGTTTGCTAATTACATTTGATATCGTCTGCAATGCAAATTTGGTTCTCTACTCCAAACTAGTACTGAACAAGTGCATATGTGCAAGTGCAAGCCCCTATGGATTCTTCTTCTGGTTACTGTTCCGTACTCTTTTTCGTTGTTCGTTCTTCGTAGTTTAGATGGGACTGATGTAGCGGTCGCTGCTCCACAAGTTAGTCAGCCAACCCACGAGTCTCACCATGCCAGTCTCGTTCTATAATCTTGCTTTGCCGAAGCGTCCGTAGCATGTAAGAGGGAAGTAGAAAATCCTACCAGGGAGTGATTTCATGAAGCCTCGGCACTGGCTGCTGACAACGACAACAAAGAAATGCTGTATATGCATACACTCTTTTCACTCCTGATCATACATCCTTTACAATTATATTCTTTATTTAACTCATAATTGGACAGAGTTCCATTTTCTTATTCAGCAGGTTTCTATACTGCTTAAAGCTGAACTCAATAAGCAAAAATGAGTATTCAATAACCTAAATGTAAATCTTGATCTTTGAGATATTGACAGGATTTTTTGTGTGGGACACGATTTTCTGACGCGAAGCAATACTTTACAAAGCAAAAATTGTTATACACCGACAAATGCCGTAAGAGCTACCATCGGATTTCCAAAAGTATCTCCTTTTCGGCATGCACAAACATAGAAAATCATGCAATAATTTGAATAGCTAAATCAGCAAGGGGCCCAGTAAATTGGATGATCATGATCGCTTGTTACTTTGAAATGAACCATTCAATATCTATCTGAATTGAGCATGTGTGTGCATATGTTCGCATGTGAAGTAAAGAAAATTTGGCGGATTGCTACTTATCTTCATTATTTGTAAATTGAATGCGCTCATTCACATTCAAAGAGCGTGAATTGAGAAGAAGAGATTGGTTCTTCGCGGAAATAATGAATAACTAGAAATTGATCACTATAAGGTTTTGAATGTAAAGATGGATTTTCAAAGAACGAATGTGAAATAAGAGCTCATTAGAGTTAACAATGGTTTTACGTCTTGTATAATTAACATAAAAGAAGACTTACTCCCCTTTGATAGACACAGGGCGTGACCGTCTGAAAGGACAATTTTCACCTTGTTTTCTGGCAATATTTATCATTGATACAAATTCATGCTTGCTCACGAGCTTTAAACCTGCAGAGATACTACAAATTTGGAGAACATTAAATTTGCAAATAACACCCTCTTCAACAACACAAAAAGCGATCGAATCTATTTAGTTGACATCGTGCTGCATGCGTTCCCACGTTTTTACTGTTACGATACATTCAAAAAGGGTGTGTAGGTGGTATAATAATATGCTTGGTTTCATTGTTTCAAATCATACGATCAGCAGTGAGGATGTCATGCCGCGTTAGTAATATACATCCATATGACAAACAACTAAATGACAGCGTTTTCCGTCAAGTTTGAATCGAAACATCGAAAGTGAAGTCGAACACGATCACTTCACCACTTTGTACCATCCACTCTGCTAGCCATGAAAAGAAAGGTGAGAAGCAGATAATCATAATGAATTATCTCATTTTCAATTTAATTCAATTACACAGACACAGAATAAATAGGGGAGATAAGAATAATTGATGAAGTGCTCAGTGCTCATTCTGAAATTGTGAGAGTGGTTAACTTTACTTGTTTGATTCATAAATTGATGGAGCCATACTGCATACATATAGTTTCTACTACAATTAATTATTCACGTTTCCTCTCTCTACCCACGTTTTCTGTGGTAGTTAAAGAGAAAGCAGAAAATAGGCAGTACCGCGCAACACACTGAATATACAGCGAGAGGAGACCTAAACGTCGTTGTCTTTGGTTCGCTAAATGCTCACAGTCCTAATAGAATCGTATTACCACACAAAATACTTTTATATTCTTGCAAATCTTTTGTTGCTGCTCCTGATAAAACGATGTATTGTAGATTTTCGTTAGAGAGAAGGGATTGTGTAGGGAAATATAAGATTGGGCGGAATGAATTTTCGTGAGAAATTACAATTTGCGGTTGCGAAAAACTAATGGGCAATAAAGTGATTAAAGCATCACAATATTTGCGCCGTGATCTCTGGATTAGCAGTTTAATCATTTGTGTAGGTTTCTAGGCTAAAGACGAAAACGACGAAAAGGATTTGCGAAGAATTCGTGACACATTCCGCCAACCATTTTGAACCTCATTTTGTACTCATGAGTGAATTCAATTTACTTGCTTAAACGAACGAACCACTCGTCCTCATACTAAAACGTCAAGATCCTGATATTCCAATTTGATAATGGGAATTGAAGCCACCTCTTCAAAAATGAAAGAGGCACATTAACCATGTCAGAGCGAAGAAAGCTTCACGTGAACTCATACACGTTTGCATCTCCACTGCATTAAACTAATTTCACTTACGATGTTAACTTGCACTTCCTCTTCGTTACCTCCTCCTGCTATAATTAAGCAGGCGAGTACAGCATAAAACAACGTGTTTGAAGGTCGAAAGTTCAATAGAAAATGTTTCTTTTGTGCATTACCAGTGTTAGGAGTAAAAGGCTAATTTTGTATAAAAAATGTGCTCAAAACTGAAAACCAAGAATGAAGTATTAGTATTGAAGCTCATAATTATGATCGTCATCGGTCCATTGTTTGCGAACAATACATTTTTTCTCAAGCCTTACAAGTAATTCTCACCAGAAGTAGGTCGAGAAGCCACGCGCTTTGAGTAGTGCATTACGTAAAAAAATACCCTATATGATGTACGAAACGATCTAAACCAGTTCAGTCACACAGGATTTCTGCACACATACAATGCATGTTATATATGCACATTCACTCATCACCTAATGTGTATCCCACGAAGCGATACTTTTTATACTTCGGAAGGCTTACCACAAAGCACGAAAAATGCGCTTTAACGATGCAATTCTAGAAACACTCAAAAATTGAATACTCATGTCTTTCCTATATTTGATGAGAGGGAACATCACCATTACCCATTGACCATCACATTAAATAAACGATGTTTAAGATGAATGATTGCAATGTCTAACATGTGTACACAATCTTGTTACAATTTACCGTAACAAGTAAAATGTAACAACTATAAAAAAGGGAAAAATTGTGCCAACATTTACTGGCTCTCAATGTGTCAGAACATCACTAGATAATTCCCAGTTGTTCCCTCGTCATAATGTTCTCTCCACCCTCATATTGTTATAGGAAAGGGTGTCGGTGATGTGATCGGTAAGCCATAGATCCTAATATAGGGGTTTCACAGTCACACATCACACATTCCAAACAACCATTGTGTTTTTCATTATTTTTGTGAACGACTGACGAAAGAACATTAAAACAACCATAAAGAAAAATACCACACGAGGGGCTACTCCCCAATTGATCTCTAGATGTAATAATACTCAGCTGCTTTGCTTTTGCTTAATTGCGAAAATTGTGGGAGCATATAAATCGAGCAATTCGACGGAATCCACATTCTCTTTCTAATGACCGCTTTGCTACTGACGATGCAACCTCAATAAACAATGTTTACCTATTTGTGTGAAAAATATATAAAAGGATGAAGACAACTGTCTAGTCTAGACTTATAAATCCTTATTGTATTACAATTTCAAACGTTAATGACATATCAACGTTTATATCAAACTCATATTCATCTTGAATCCATAATTGTTCCACTTCCAAAACATTTCACTTCCCATTATGGTCTTATTTTATAAGCCAATTTTTGGAGAGTCATTTATTGGACAGGCTTAATTTCTTTTACAGTTCGCATTCTTAGCGAAGATGGTTTACGTATTTTTATTCCTTTAAAACAGTATTGCATTGCTCACTTAAGGTATGATGCGCCATTATATATACTTATAACAAGATCGCATTTACCCAGTCATCTACACATAATACTTATATTGCACACGTAATACTGATTGTGGGTTTTCAATTCATGAAAAAATGATTACTTATACCCTTCTTGCGACATGTTATGGAGGAGCTGAATCATTTTTTATTACACATTATTACACCTACTGTGTTGCATGTTGTCTCAACAAGATTACCACGCACGTATGAAATTATCTACAACAAGCAGGGTGATTTCGCTCATTTTGTGTCGTCTAAAGTGCTGCAAATTTGTTGTGCTTTAAGGCATAATTTGCTGCTTTTTGCATAAAATATTTTTATTGCTTACCTTTCAAAACGGCTGAAACAATATTTTTGTAGCAGTAGCATTATTCTTAAGGATGATAATTTTTTGAATGTTTGCTTATGTAGGTTTTATGTAGTTTTTCTTTACTACTTACTAAGTTAACAAGTTTATCCATATATTTAATGTACAAGCATACATTCATAATCTATTTTATCATAAACTATGGTGCAACAAATGTAACGGTGCTCACTTATTATTAACAATTCACAATTTTCTAAGCGTTATCGACTAGATTATTTTAAAAACATAGTGCGATGGATGAATTGTACTTTGGTGTGGAACATTTCTTTAACAATATTATCATATCACGTACAACTGTAGATTTATGGAAGAAAATGTAAAAAGGGCATGAAAAATCCGCACTGCTTACGGCGAAAGTAATCAAAGCTAAGTGGAACCATGTCCTCACGACATAAGACGTCTTTTTACTACAGTCGATGGGAGGCAATATTCGTAATCTGAAAGCATTCAAAAAGCCATTGGACATGGAAGCTCCCTTTTTTGTAAGTAGGTCGGAGCTCTGCACTTCTTAAAATCACAATAAGATTATACAGCTTCAATGAAGGATTATGAATCGGTGCTACTTCCGTTTTCAACGGAATTTGCCCAAAATTGTTATAGTTAAAAGGAACGTCATGAAAATCGTTGATAAGAGCACTTGATTTAAGTGAATGCCACCCTCATGTTTGCCCGCTTCAGCTTCAACTTCGTCGCTTTTTATTTGGCAGTTTTGTTAAAATAGGGAGGTACTTTACAAGTGGAAAATCGTCTTGTGCACAAGGACCTTGAGTTTACTAGGATGTATTTCTGTTCTTCAAGAGACATACTGACATATTAGCACAAACACAGAGCATGTTCATCTCTCCCTTCACCGAGTCAGGTTGAACTCTTGGTTTTTAATCTCGTGATTTTCTTAAAAGCTGATACCAGAAGTTGCCGCTGTTTCACTTCGTGAATGTACATATCAGAGATACGAGCGACGTTGACTACGTCGCTGACAGTTGAACGAGCTGCATAAACACGGCGTAGCAAACGCACCAGACATTAGGACTCTCAGGACAATGTTATTTACTGTTATTGCTTCTGATACCTGGTGTTTTTGAATTCTGGGTGATGTAATTTAGCCAAAGTCTTGTATCCTCTTCGCGTAAGCGAATGTACATGTCAGAGGACCGCATGTTGACGGCTAGCTCCCTGCCTGCCTTCATCGGTCGTCGAGTGGATGTTAGTAAAAATCTTTGAAGTTCATTCAAGACATGATGATTCCAAGTCACGAGTCCATCACAGATCCTCTTTCCCTATTAAAAGTTGTATCTCCCTGCTGTATTTACAAGTGAACTGTGTCTTCAAATTTTTCCCCCCTTTTCCTGACTTTTCGATAAGATCAATGCTCTTCTTCCTCGCACACTAATATTTACTACTTTTTCACTCGAGACTTTGTTGTTGCAGTTGCGACTACTTGAAAGCGCCCCTCTCCTGATTTTTAAGGGATATAATCATGTTCTCAGATGAGAATAGCGTGTAGGAGTCAGGAAAAGCCAAATCGTTTGTAAGAGACGTGCTGTGTAATATATGAATGAAGCAATTGAAATTTCGTTAATGTCGATGTGCACACATCACGGCTTGAGTTAGGTTCCATCTCGGGAACCTATACTAAGTACATAGGCCGATGTAATTATCCTTTTTATTTGGGCGAGATGATTCTATGAGTCTAACGGCAGTGCTCTCATATCCATACCACGTATATAGTTACGTTCGGTTCGGCATACATTCATAATGTTCAGCTTGTCGGGTTGAAATTACTGAATTTTCACAATGAAATATTTTCGCTTGAGCACTTAGCTGCCTACAAAGGGGCATTCTGTGAACTTTAGAAATTTTATGATAGCTCATGCAAAAAACTTGAAGCGAACATGTATTGCACTACAATAGAGGAGCTTCTAATAAAATAAGAATCGGTGCGTAGTTTTTGGGTGAAGTGGATCTTCACTCTGATATGAATGTTAAAGCTTGTCAGCATCTTAAGTTACTGCATAATCGTGATGATCTCGTTTCTGGATGATGATGACAGCTTAGTTCCGTCTTTTCATTTCTTTATTGGTCAGGGTGTGAACCCAATTGTCTCCGTACGGTTATCCTGTAACCTCAATAAGATACGCATTCCTATTACATACAGACCAGGTACGAAAATCCAACGTGTGAAAACCTTGAAGATGCTATTGCATCCTCTTCCTGATGATCTGCTCTGGTATTTACCATAAGAAATAATCACCAACTTGGGCTCGGCACTGGGATCGTTAGTTCCCGACAAGACTTATATGATATACACGAGAAAAAAGTTATGGGCGAGAAGTGAAGTTCACATTCCATGGACACTTTATCTTCGAATTCAGAGTAATTTATAATATGTAAATCATTTGTTTGATTGGTCTGTATGGTAAACATACGCACCTACCAACACATAAATTACATGATAAATTCAACTTTAGATAGATTTTTTGACTGAATGCATATCTTCATTATGCAACTACTACAAGGTGAGAACGTAAACCTATGAATTTTGTGTTGTGAAAATAGACAGGATTACTTCTCTACCTAGAGGGAGGGAGACATTGTACAAAAAAGTGTGGAAGAAAATAATAAGTTATTGTGAACATGCAGTACTGTAAGAATCTATGAAGTGGTTTACTACGAGTACACTAGAGAGATGATTGCTAAACATTCACAGTTCCTTGCTAAAAGACTTATTAATTTTTTGGCTATGCTGATCGCGTCCCAAGATAAACTAATTCCATTGCTAAGCTCTCGTTTAATAAATGCAAGCTTTCTGTGATGGTCATGCATCAACACAGATTATGAAAATGATGGTATAAAATTGTAGGTGTGTTTTAAATGGACGTTACCAGATCCTTCTTAATTTGTAAGAATACGGCCCTCATTTATCTGATTTAGCATGTTGCATTCGTTTTAATAAAGAGGTGTAGCAAAGCTGTGTCGACACCTTGCCGCAGCGTCAATGTTATGGTCAATATTTTTCAATCTTTCCATCTCCTAAACCTTCGCTCACAGAAATGGAAGATGGTATTAGTGATTTATTTGTTATGAACTTCATCATATTCAGTCATGCTTGGCACAACCTCCTCTCAGGAGGATGATGTTATCTTCCGAAGCAGGATCTTCTTGTGTTTTTCATTTACGTAATTAAAAGAGGTAGGATACGTACGCAAAACATTGTGTATGCCATGCTAATGCCTGAATAAATGCATTCATAAAATGATTATATATCCTTTTAGCCAGTGTTTCACAATGCGTTGGCAAACACCAAAGTGACCTTCTTAAGGTCGCCTGTGGACAGTTATCAGTTCCTTGTTTGGAATATTGCAAAACTTGTACACATTTTACCAACTTGGCTCGCAGGAATGGGAATGGTTACATGTGCAAGAAATTCCTCGAAGTGAAAAATCACTTCCATCTCAAACAATATTTCTGCAGATAATGTATGCGGTAGCGACCCTCTTGAAATTCAATTTTAATTATTTTGCCTGTCATTAAACACGTAGGTAACTTTCTTTCAATGACAAATGATTAATGGAAGTGAATGTGAAATATGTCCAAGTTCATAAGTGCGGTCTATTAGACACATAATTTGTCATAATATGAAAGTTGAAAGCAGTATAAATTATGCTAGCTGCTCATTCTTCAAGAGCAGAAATTCATCCTAAATTGCAATGCTATTAGTGCGAACATATAGTGTAAGCTTTGAGCAAGGTATCTTTACCGAAATTAGATGTAAACACAAGGAAATTACTTTTGGTTAAAGTTGAAATTCCTCCTGTGGTTTTTTACTTCTTGGTCAGCCAGCGGCTAGCGGTAATTGGATGTCTCATTCGTACGATCTGCAAATAATCAAGCGAAACTACAATGGCATTGTGCTATATGACAGGTCTTCTATATTACGGTGTAGTATTGTTCTATAATCTATACAACGAAGAAAGCGTATCTCTAATCTCTGCCTTAACAACTTTCCCTATTTTTCACAAGGCTAACTCAAAACATGCTACCCCGTAAGCAATTGTTTACTTTGGCCGTTGTGCACAGGTAATATTCTGAAATTCGTGCAACGGTCCTTCATCTGACAAGATGTGAGTTGTAAAATAAGCTTAAAGACATTACTTCGAACCGAATATTAAGCATGCGTACTGCAAGTGGAATGTGGATAATGTAATAAAAAGTCGATACGTGTGCTGCAGCCCTGCCTTTGCTGTGAAATTATATATATTGAGTTCATTTGTAATAGCTTTTTGAAGAAGTAATTCGTGTTTTGTGTCTTGATGTTCTAATCGAACACACATTAAAGAAGACAAGGTAACGAGGAACAATGCCAAGAAAGACGGAAGTCATTTAGGATTTAACGATCCGTATCATTCGTTTCGTGTACCTGTACTGCAACTGCAGGGCATTATTTGGGAATGTTATAAATTAGGGAATCAGTTGAGACTTGTGACAAGCTCAACTAGACTCGTTTAATATCGTTTCACTTGTCAAATAAATCGTTCCACTGAACAAAGGAACAATATGCTTTAACCATTCCTAAAAGTTTCCTCCTTTGCACGCATGACCACATAGTCATTATCGCGGTATGATTATTGCCACCGACCAGTCAACCTGCCTTACTCTGTTCAATAATGTAACAGATAATATACACTGTATTCCGGTTGAAAAAACATATGACTACATTATTATCTAGTCTCTGTCCACAACACGCACATTTACAATTACTTGTCGTGGCATCATCTCTGTTTTTCAGAAATCCCAGTTCGAGTGCAACGCTATTGTTCCTTATCACAAAATCCAACATCAAATATACTAATTTCGTATTCAACTGGTGTACATTTCATGTTAAAAGTCACTTCATTTCTCGCTCCCAGTCATAAATACGTGCATGCAAAATCCAAAAAGTGTACATCGTATTAAACACTGTTCACTGTATACCTGCTAGTGGCTCAAATCAGCAAAAAAATGCTCACCTGAAATGAATGAACATATTATTTGTAAGAATTATGATGTTACATCTGGTAAGACAGCCTTAAAGAGAAGATTATCCTCGTATTATGCGTCATTTGAACTCATGAGCGGAGCAGTAGACAGTTTGTGTTTCTCATAAACTGGGGAAAAGCTTGGTTGCTCAGATTCCAGTGGCTACGTTCACACTGCTTACCACATTTTTGCAATTTCTCTTGTGTCTTCTCTACATGTGGTATGCACTATGTCAAACTTGAAGATGCAAACTTCACCAAAACGTAACCTATCAAAAAAAATCCAAGTCGCATGTGAACAATGGAATAACTGAAATTTTACAGTAAGCGGATTGTTTCGTGTTTTAAGTAGAACTTTTACTTCCTTTTGCTTATCCTCATGTGCTACTAGTACGCATAAAAACGTGGTCCTAGATGTTTACAACATTATTCATTGTGTAATAATATTTTGAGAAGATAAATGAACGCAACATTATGACATCCCATAATTTCCTACTCTTTTGAATTGCATCTAACACTCATAATCTCTTGGAGAAAACAATGTGGATCAACTTGTGAACTTACCTTTGACTCTAGTAATGTGAAAAATTGTTAATATGTTTATTGCTGGTAATGTGTGCTGAATACATATGCGGGGCTCTTTTTTATTGTCTGAGTCACACAACTTTTCACACCAGGCTTTCTGTAAAGGTGACATGAATGAGCATACATGTAGTAACATACACTTTGACCGTAGGACAGCAAGTGAAGATGGAGGAAGTTGCTTGCAAGGAGTAATTTTTTGCTTGTTTTGTCTGTCTCCCCTCTTTACTTTGTTGTGCAATAAAATGTCCTTAGGGCCATTGTGATACGTTGCGAAGTAGTGTTTGATGATCATGGCGATTATCATCGCGATGCATTCAAAATAAAACGTTACGGTACTCCATTCTTCTCTGCAACTCATTTTTCTTTTTCATACTTGGAATGTCTACGTAGTCTTTTGTCACTTCCTCCCTTATTATGTAATCCCATTTTGGGGCCTATCAGTATGTTGATGGGTACTCATTTATGATAATAAGGTGCAATTTTCACAGGATTAATTTGTTGTTTTCAACAATTCCTCCGGTCATTATGCAAAGACAAATGCCGTGAAGATGCCAGTTGTACACTAGACGTTGGCAAGTTTTCATGTGCATTTATTGATATGCATTCCTTGAGGAAACTACACATTGCAAATATTGCTATACCATGATTGAGCTTCGTAAGTGCATAATCAAGCAAATCCGAAATTAGCAGTGATACGATGTAATTAAACAGAGGAGAATCGGGTGAAATCAAGCATGCTCGCACTTTTAACCCTTTGTTGTCTTTGTTTTATGAAGATCTATCACGATTAATTGTATTGTTCTTGTTTGTATTAGTACGTGTGCAGTGCGGTAAAAGTCGAATGTGTGCTTGTTGATGAAACTATTGCAAAGGAAGAATGAGTAATAAATGAACCATATAGCTTTATTTATCGGTCATATATTACTATTCGGAATAACATGTGGCCAGCTTAGTTCGTATTATTCTTATACAACTGACGAACACCAGCGGTTTTATGGCTAATTTCTCTGATCGTGAGATGAAATTATATCTTGTCTCATATAACACCTACGCAAATGAACTCTTATTCTCTGCTAGACAATGTAGTCTTTAGTACTTTAATATTCAAATTAATTGTCAAGTAATCTGCTCACTCATCACAAAAACCATTCATGCAGTTGATATACCAATTATTGAAGGAGAGTAGTAATATATATCTGTAGTACACATTGATTGGCTCATTTTGTTTTTCACAAAGATGTTTTCATCAAATCAGCCAAGCTATGACTCACGTTGAGTCGCTGAGTGCATTTATAATCTTATTTCAAAGTCGTTCCGACGGTAGCAAAAGATGTGGATGTTATCCGAGCAGGTGATCAATTAATATTTCCTATGCAAATATGCAAACCTAGGATAAATCATACGTCTCAAGCCAAGAACTTACTGTTGATGACAAATCCAAGCGACGAATTTATCTTAATCCCTTTCATAAAGTTAGTCGGGCATTTTATTACAAAAATTTATCACCATTGATTTATGCGTTTAGTTATATTTTCCACATTAAAAAGCCAGAACATGTCGTCGTATGGGAGGGGAGGATTGAGGATATATAGTCCTGAGAAATCTTAATGTTTAGTGTGTGTAACATATGTATTTCAACTCCGGGGACAGAACAATTGCGAAAAGTATTGTACCATCGTAATCATGAGAGTAAAGAAACGGTTTTCATTTAATCCACTCGTTCATCTTTCCTACTTGTCGGTTTGCCCGCTTTGTTTCTATATCTCTTGTTTTTTTGTGTATTGTCTTTCATCATCGTGCTATTATCAAAGATGCTCTCATCTGATTCTTCTCACAAAATGATGAATCACTACATGAAAAGCTCGACTACTTTCTTAAGTTGTACCATAATCAGCGAGAACAAACGGCAACTCTCCTGTGTCGTGGCTCAATGTGTATAGAGATACTATACAGTCCTAAGTAATCTTTTACACTTTTTGCAGTGGAATCCCACACACAATATCCGACATAGAACAGAGTTTTGCATTCATTCAATCAAACATTTTGATAAATGCAAGTTTGTTTCATTAGGAGACCATTGGCGATGATGGTGGTGGCGAGAGGCGTTCCTTTGTTCTATTTTCATGAGAAATCCAAATATTAAAAGTTGCAGAATGAGAATCTTATACATGCAAGAAATAAATAGGACTTCTAATCATGTAGTGATCATATGGTAATTCTAGTGGCGGTGTTGGTGGTGGAACACATCGTGTGTGTTGTGTTGTCTAGATAAAAATGAACAGATCCTAAAGAAAGTGTAAAACTATTTTGGTATATGTCTGGGTGAATGAATCGCATTGCAATGAGTAGGGAAGGTGTACGAGCTCCTCTGCTGAGGATACTTTATCCCAGAGCTATTTATTTATTGCGGCGGCGACACCGATCTCGGCGGTGCAACATGGCTATTGTTTGTTTTTTATGTAGGCAGCTGAAATAGTTTACAAGGTACAATGTTAATTAAGGTCATAAATCTTGACAAACGAGTCAAGAATTAGAGTACAGAAGCTTCTCGCGTTACTCTCTCTGAAAACAAAATTAAACCAAACTACCATGCACCAGATCAAGAGCATATTATTCTGAACAGGATTCCTCTACAGAAAGTAAAAATTCGTTGCATGAAACCTTTGTGCGTAGAATAAGTCTTGAGGGATGAGTGTGCAACTTCTGTGATTTGCCACGCAAATGTGTCGATCTTTCATTAGTAAACTTACAAATTCTCCTCAAAATTCATGCTTCATTCATGAAATCCGTCGAAACAAGTATAATTTTGGGAAAATAACCCGTAAATTATCACTCTGAACACTGTAATTTCTGACTCGAAGAAAAATTTGAGCGATATACCTTAAGTCAACCTTGGTAGGTTATAATTTAGAATACTCCTCTGATCTCATAATGAAAGTGTTGCATATATTTATATACGGACTATGATAAAAATGGCTAGATGAACATTGTGTATATATTTTCCACCAAACAAGAACAACAAAGCTTTTAGCTTTTGTTGAAGTTGCAAAACCCAGTCATTCTTTCCCTTCTACCTTCCGTCCCTGTCAAAAAATCATGAAGAGTAATAAAACAGTCCACAGAGATCAATAACATTGCCACATACATGCGCTCAGTCGAAGAGGAGTAAAAGGGAAAAGAATTACGCAATCTTTCCTTACTTACCATTCATTCACAGTATATATGTATGTACTTGTATGATATCATATGACGTCTTTCTACACAATGTTCAAATTCAACCTAAAAGCAATCAAAAATTACTGGGACCAAAACCAGCATCTTGATCATCCTGTAGCATCTTCTTGCGATCATGATTTTTCTTATTCATTTCTCTCCTTGGGCACATTGCATGAGGAATAACATGACTCCTGGTGTTCTGACCGGAGAGTTACTAACGAAGGCGCAACGTTATTCCCTACGCAGCAGATCAAATCGCAGTAGAAGAAACAGAGTGGACGATCCCACTGCGGAACTGGATTTCTAGCCAATGTTTCAAATCATTTTTGATGAGTTTCGGTTTATTATTGAACATCAACGTGTACCAGGAAGAAAGAGCTGAAGCATGTACATAAAAACGGGTAGTTTACGTTCATACATGCATAAAATATAAATTCACCTGGGATGTACGCTCTCCAACAAACAAACAAAGCTCACTTCACCTCTCCCAAGTACATTCAAGTTCAAAAATGTAGTGAAATGCAATCATATGCTGTTTTTTCGAGTGACATTGGAATTTCATATTCATGCAGGATTAGTAAATGTTTGTTTAAAAAAACAACATTAGCGAACGTTTCCACAAGTCCACTCGTGATCATTCTAGCTACAACCTCTCTAGAGCTTTTACACAATTAAGAAGAGGCACGCATACTTGCATGCGGGAGATCTCCATTGTTTTATTACTACGTATACGTATGCAAGCAATGAAAGAGTTGACAGGACAGGTGTATGCGCATAGCTGTTTTTATTACACATGGACTGAAAAATAATGAAAACGAAATGATGGTGAATATGGTGTTTCTGTAGCTTCGAACGAATTCAGTAAAATCATTTTCTTTCAGTATGCATAAAAACATAATAATTGCAACACGAAACCCCAAACAGGGATGCATGCAAATATTTGAAATGTAAATCTTTACAAGCGTACTCATATTTATTAAGATCCATGCACACGTACGTATCTCTTGTCGAGAATGAATTAAGGAAGAAGAGGTGAAGGTACGCTGTGCTGCGAGTGTAACGTGTTCGCCAAAATCCTAACTGATTATGTCTTTGGCAGTAGTAGTAAAAAATGGAAAGATCAATTGCAGATCTTTGCTTTAAATACAACATCAGGTTCAAATGCAGTCTCATAAGAGAATTCTATTACGAAAAAACAGAGCGTACGAGAGATACGAAAGCAAGAGATTTCAATTTTTCACTGAAGATTTTTTCCTTCTTACTTTTACCTTTTATCACTCCGATGTCTCCTTCCATTCCTTATACGAGAAAAAGGAAAAAAGTAGGTGTGGGGGATGGATTGGCAGATATACTATTATTACAATTCGCTTTGCAACAGATTACTGCTTTCAAAAGAAAAAGAGAGTTTCAAACCCGTGGCTGAATAAAGAACGTGAAGTGAAGGAACGAGAGCATTTTAACGGAAAAAAACAGCGCGCACCACATTATAATCATCACTATCATCGCCTAGTAAATCTACATAAACTGCTCGGACTCATCTTCGTTTACCCGTTATGTGAAAGGCTGTTTGGCGTTTGGTCGTATGATAAATTCACAATGTGTACGCATATATTGCCGATTTTTTAGAGTTCGTTGAAGGTACTCCTCAGATGTTGAGTTGTGGATGAATTGGATACACTATGTAATACTATCAGGCTGATGATGACCACGTTGTTTTCTCTGTATTACTTTACCTCTTGGTATCTGCCTAGTTCAAAGACGACCTCGGTTTGAGCAGTGTGCTATGCAATCTTACACCAGACAATATGTTCATTGCACTAACGATAAAGTATAAAATATAATATAATACCCAAACGTACCTACATCTTTATTTTTGTTGGATGAATGTGTGATCCCATATTACTTCACACACGTTGAATTGTATGTGCAAGGCAGGCCGGTTCAGAGACTGAGATTTTTGTTTGAGTTTTGTGATCTGATCTGTTGCGATCTTTTCTGACTCTAGTTGGTATTCGTGTATTGCTGGTTTTTCATGAAGTTGCGTTGTGGACTGGTGATGCTGGTCAGCTCAGCCAACACTACCCTTTTTTATATTCCTACCTGTGCCGACTAGAAAAAATGCACACTGTTTATGTAAGCTGGTGAATGATGATCATATGCATTAGACAACTTATGCTTTACTTGTTCTGATGTTTCGCTAACATCATCAGTTTTATTAGTTTGGCTAGATGAGAAGAACATGAGTTGAGCCTTGTCGTGGTTTTGTTGTTTACTAGCGAAAAAGCAGCAGTAAGGTCATAGTCTTAAGGAAGGCAGCAAAAACACCAGGAGTTGTCGATTATATTACGCACGCTCATCCCACTTTTTGCATTAGTATTTTTATCCGCATTTTTCAGTGTACTTGGAAAATAGCTGATATAGTATTAACTATACAATTTGTAAAACTTACAGTGTCAAAATACTGGCTGTAAGAACTTATGCTGTTCATTATGCAATATTGATTTTTTATTGGAGTCTCTACGTATTATCAAAAAACAGGACTTGCATAAGGCAATTAAATCATTCAGCTGTTCATTGTTCGTCTAAGGCATTGGTAGATTGCAAAGGCATGTTCACCATCAAAGTTTAAAGTTTTCTCTGATACTCTCTGTGACTTGGAAAAATTACTTACATCTTGTGTGTTATATGTGTACGTGAACATGTACAAATTAGCAGCAAACATTTCATCTTGAACGTGCACAACAGCAACTCGCAGCCGGATATTTGTAACCATCCATCCGAGGCGCCAACACTGATATAATACAACTGCTCAGATCGAATTGTATTTTAACTCTAATAAAATGCGCAAGACATGTTCGAGCATTAATCAAGTGTTTAATCGTCAACGTATATACAACGCGCTGTCGACCGTTTTCAAGTGTAGTCATAATTAACAGTCTTGGAATGTCATTTGAAGATGACGGTGGTGAAGTTGAATAGTGACAGCGAAGAAGTTGGAGGTGGATCAACTATACATGCATACCTTCCTGCCCCTGCACAACCTCTATTTTTCCTTCATCTTCATCGATTTCCATGTTCATCAGCGTCTTATCTCTCTTACATCGTCCATAAAAGCTGAACTATGCAACTGTCCGCTGATAAAGTGAAGTAGTTGATGTCTGCAATATCACCCGAAAAGTTAGCGGTACAATGGCAGAGGGGTGACGGCGATGGCTATGCTTATAGCTACACATTATGCAGATATGTAATAAGTGTGATAACATAAGATTACATCATAATTAAAGAGGTGCAGTGGAGGTGAGAGAGTAAAGGCGGATTCAGTATCGAGAAAATATAAGTTTTCAAAGAAAACGACACATACCTGGCACATACCTGCATAGCATCCTGCCTGCCACACCACACATTATCATCAACAACCAGTGGCAGCCAACGCCAACCAAACTGCATGTGTTGCTTTTCCCTGCGACCGCATATTATTACCTGTCGTATCCGCTGTTCACATTAAAAATGCTGCTCAGCATTCTGTAGGTGCAACGCCAGACCGTTCGTACCAACAAACCAACCTCCTCGCCAGTGAATCTGTGCTTGTGCAAAACAAAAAATTACTGGCCTCTCGGCCGTAAAAAAGAAAGACGGAAGTCGATTCTACTTGGTTTGGTTAGAAGACCATGCCTGCGTCTCCTTCCCATTTTATCCCAACACCAACACTTACTCAAAAATTATTATTACTCTTCTTTGGCAAATGCTCGGACACAACTTTCCCATCATTTAATTGTGTTTAATGGATACACATTAAGACGAGACGAAAGAGCAACGTCTGTGTAGCGCATGCTCGCATATAGGAAGAGGTGAATTATTATGATAGGGATGAAGACAATTACGAGAGAAGATTAAGTGACTTCTTTTTTTGGAGGTGTTATCATCCTTTTTTGCGTCAAAATTGAAGCAGTTGCTTTTAAAAGGATTTTGTACTTATTTTGTGGGGAAACATCATCCCTAAAATGTTTCGTGTACAACTTGTTGTATAATCAAAATGTGAAGTGGAAAAGGGCAAAGGATTTTGTGGTGAAATGTCATGCAGAGCAAAATGTGATTGTTGTAACTAATTGTTGGATGCAACTGTGTGCTCAAACAAGCAAATAAAGCTTGTTATGCGAATGATGTACATGGTGTATGACATGACTGCTTTTATGACACATGAGAAAAATCACTCTCGAGCTCGACAGCGAAAACTGGATTAAAGCAACAGTGGGCGTTTTTTGGCTTTATTCTTAAGTGAAATTGTGGAGTCTATAGGAGGACTTTTTACAGAAAGAAACATTTCTTCACATTAGCATTTTTATCTAAAGCACTACATTTATTTTTGAACCAACCTAAAGTCAGGAATGTATAACATTCCCTGCAATTTACTGTAATAATATTTCAGTCACAGATAATATGTATGTGTGCTGGGTACATTCATAAATAAGTATATGCATTCAAGTTTGCACACAACGTCATCAACGTGACTTATCTCTTACATGTGCATGGATTATTCGTTGCAACTAGTGATGTGTGCAAGTGATATCTAATCAGATTAAACTACACCAGTGTTATTTACTTAAAATGGTGCTCTAAAGTAACGGATGTGCTATTATGAAATGAATATAATTGAAGATGGGGCATAAAAATGCTCTAAAAATCGCTTCGTTTCTTGTTATAACGGAGTGAATTGTGTGCAATTTACTCTTGTAAAATTTTAATAACTGACTTCCTACATGGTGTGGGGGAGTCTACATTTCTACATTAAATAATATGGAATGTCCAATACGCTGCATATGTCGGCGGTGTATGAGAAATGTGAATGCAGTTTTTGAAAGTGAATTGACCTTTTCGTTTTTGCTCTCACACTATTGAAAGGAGTGCTCGCGAAATACACGAAACAGTGCATAAATATGTGAAGGAGGTTTTATCTGAACTTATATTTAATCGTTACACTGTCATCACAGTCCAATTTTTTCTCTGAAACTCAGAGGTCTTTTGTGAATCAATATAGCTTTGACAAGTTTGTGTGTGGGAAAGGGCAGCAAAATAGAGAATGTATGTGTCGCTCTAATCTCATCGTACAACCCGTTTGAAAATTGCCATTCACACAAAAAGGCAACAATCGTAGTAAATTGTAAATAATAGCTTCATTTTACTGAACAAAAGGCGTACAGAGAAAAAAGTGATCACCACATCAGTCATACGCATCTACTGTGTCTGTTCGAGATGCAGACAAGCGGCAGAATGACATGTGCGAAAAATCTGACATTATTCCCAACAATCATTAGAATGTTTGTTGTTGGTGTGTGGTATGAGAGTACATTCACAAACATAATATAAATTCAGTCAGCCAGTCAATCAGTCAAACTTAAGATGTATGTATACACGTACTTCTGTACGAAATGGATGCAAAACAATGAAACCGAAAGCAAACTACCCTAAACGTTATTTTACTTCAAGCGCAAAATGCATCTTAATGATGTTTGGCTAAAGTATAAATATGTGGAAATCATCGTGTGAAAAAATTCTTCACTCGTCTAGTCAACTTACGATTAGTGGAAACAGCTTTTGCGAAAGATATACTACGTTAGCTAGGGCATGCAATCAGGTAGAGTATATAAACTGAATGTACTATAATATGAATATTTCAAACATGCTACTGACATTCTTCATTTATTTTAACTTTGATTCTTAACAAAAATGTGCTACTGCGCAAGTAGTATCGCGTGAAGCACCAGAGGCATTGAAATAGCAGAATAAACAAGCAAACGCCATTTCTTCTTTCCTCGTTCGTCTTCTGCTCGGTACCATACTGTCATATAATATATTACAATATATCGTGTTGCACTCGTTATTTTTCTGTCTTGCTACTGGGTTAATCTAAGCCACATCACTGAACACACCATACTATAGGGTAACAGAGTACAAAAACTCAAGATAGATCTAGGTACATCAAAGGTGTTTTAATTCTGTTGCACGTTGCGTACAACGTAAAAAATTGAAGAGAAGCGAAGTACCAGTTCATCGTGTTATTATTTATCACCTGAATTGCATCGCATTTTTTATATTTCTCGGCAGTCAGTATTTTTTCGTCTTGCCCAAGAATTTATTATTGTTTAGTTTACCTGCTGTTTCAGCAGCTTATCCTCTTGTCACTTGTTTCTTTCTTTTGTGATATTAACCACAATCTGAGTCCAACGAAAAATATCCTAGATTCCACTACTCGACGAGACAAGAAAATTACGTTGTAGAGATCGTACCTACATTTTTTGATAGACCAAGAGCGGCAGAGTCGGACAATGTGCACACGCGGGTTTAGTACCGGTGCTACTGGTGCGGTGTGCGGCTAGTGACTTACTTGCGAGCTATGGCTTGGCTCATCTGATAATACTGCAATTAGTAAGAATGACGATGACGAAGAATGGGCATCGAGTGATTAGGACATTGTGTGATGGCGAAGAAGCTGGGATATAAACATTACAAGAAATAATGGTAATAATAATACTAGAGTTTAACAAGCATGCATTGTATAGGTACACATACATAAATGCTCATTAAGTGCACGCTGCTCTACGAGTGTACAAGTGTGTAAAGACACACGCAGTAAATCACACATTGCATTGCACTTGAGACCACATTGTCAAGAGAGGCAACTAGTAGCGTTCGCATAAAGTATATAGTGTTATTTGTGTTTTTCTCGTCTTAATGACACAATGCACTATTCTGCTATGTATGCACGCATATCTGGTACGAATTACACTTGTCCCGCTGATATATGCCTGTGTTTACAAGTAATGTCATTTTGAAAGGGTTATTTCTCAGGTGTTTCTCCTGCAAGAAGTTGTGCCAGTCCTCTTGAGAGGATCTTCTTGAAAAGTGAGTAAAATCAAGCAGAGCACAGCTAATGTGTGTGCGAGTGACTGGCTACTAACTGTGCTGTTCTTCTACTTTTTTTATAAAACTCATGGTTGGCACAACTCTTCGAGTTCATGAGAACTGTGACTGTTGTGGAGTGTTATCGCAGACCATGTATCATATATATTCATGAGATTTATTTGTGCAGAAAGGTGTTTTAGAAAGGATAAACAGTTTGCTTGATGTTCGTGTGTGCGTGATCGGCTACTTATTACTGTCAAGGAATCGTAATAATCAGCTAGGGAATAAAAACGATTCACGAACAATATTCTATTTTGCTGTATAGATTATGGCACACCATTATCTTTTGTGTAAGGTATTGGAATATTAGATAAGACCTTGCCTTAAATGAATTTTTAATTTTAATTTGTGACAAGGCTGCAGTTATATATTGCCTCTCGAGAATGGATAGGAGAGGGGAAAATTCATTTGGTACATGGTGACAATTATTGAATTAGATGACATTAGTAGGGCTATTTAGCTCAAGTGCCGCACTATTAAGGCTTTAAGTTAGTTATTCGTGATTATCAGTAAGTACAGCGGGTTTGAAGAATTTGGATCCCAAGGGATCTTCCTAGTTGTTGTCGAAAAAATTGCCGATAATTTCTGTAAGTGTGTGAGCCAGTTGAAGTAATCGATGTACAAACGAATTAACCATCGTTCCCTATAATTCACATTTCCTGGATCTAAATTTTGCCTGTTGTTTATACTTTTATTACTGCGATTTGCATCCGCGACGCTCCTCGTCGGTGCAAGTGAATACAGTCCGACGGTGCTGCGCAGTGTCGTTAAATCTAAAAATTGAATCAACGAGTTTTTGAATCTCTTTAGATTGCAAATGTTTTGCTTAAAACATTTTGGGTTGAAATTCCTAAAAACGTTTACCGCTACACCTTAGACCTCAAAATATTGTGCAAAGGAAGAAGGCTCTGTTTAATTCTTGCAAAAATTCCATAGGATTAATAATCACCAAAATTGCACAAGTTTCGTTGGTTTAACGCAATAAAAGACTAGTGCTACACGTAAGCGCAAAACTGTCCAACCCTAATAAGCCGTCGCATCATTAGCTATACACAAAGTGATTGCCACTTTACGATGAGAAAAAGAGTCTTAAGGAGTTGATGGGACATTTTAATGACATATTATTTACTTTATTGGCAAACGAGCCGCATCGTCATTACACATGTCCCATTGGTACAACACAATATTTTTGATTCTGAGAGAAAATGCATCATCATACATCTTCCTCTATTGAATTTTTTTCTTGTAATTGAACATTCTAATGTGGTTTTATACATATTCCTTCTCTGTTTTTACTATGTTTTTGTGTAACAAACCTTGCAAACATGTGCACTAGCCTTTCTCAAAAAATTTTAAAAATAAGTAGCTGTGTGCATTTTTTGTTGTTGTTGAGCCAAAGGGGGAAAATGTGCACCGTAATATATAATCCAATCTCCTTTACATGGTCAATACCTGTAAAAGGATATTTTATTCTAGTTTGTCCTCTAAATATTGGGAACGACAGATTCACAGGCAATTTAGTTAGGTAGTCATCTGTAATGTGCGTGTGTGCATTTCTTGCACACACAATTGAATGGCGTAATCAGTAATCACTACTCCCACAAACGTGGCTCTTTTTCTCATTCATTCAAGCCTAAAAAATATTTCCCTTGTTTGACTCTCTGCACGATTGATTGGCATCGCTCGCTCACTCACTTGCAAACTTTGACGCTACCACAACAGTGATTGGTTTTAGGGATTTAATATGTTTCACATACAAAGCAAGAATGTCAGAGCAGAAAAACTGCAATTTTAAACTAAAGTAGCTCGTCTTTGACATTATGGAATATTGCAAATTGATTGTGAGAATTAGTCATATTTGCACATGTAATATGTAACACAAAACTTGGTCGTAAAAGGATTTCTGTGTGACCTCGCATTCTAGTGTTCATATAACCCTTGAATAGTTAATAGTTGAATCTTTAAAGCTGGCTGACGAAACACCTCATTCGTAAAATGTAACTCGAGATGAATTTATATTTTGCGTTGGTTTGTGAATGTGCGCTTATACCACGACGTGGAATCTTTATATATATTACACGTTTCTATAAATACTGCAGTGTGTAACGGTTGTCTTCTAGGGCACCTATAACACGTAGTTTGTAAAAAACGCATTAGTAAGCAGAAAAAGATTAATCTGTTGTCTACATTGGCAAGGAAAGCATGGTCCATTACCATTTATAGGAACCCCATACTGTGTCAAAGTGTGTTAAAGAAAAAAGGTCTAAGTACACACATATGTGTGTATATTTTTGAAAAGTGAGTGCTTGGGAATTTTGCGAGATTACAAATTTTCAACGCTTACAATATCTCGTAAAAACGCGTATCGCGATTCCAATAAAAGTGTCAGAGTATAAGGTACCGCAAAACAGAAAATAGCAATTCAAAGTGGACTATGGTTTTGCGGAAACTTACATTTGTTTATTAAAAACAAACCATGAACTGGCGTTTTTTGTGAAAATAAACCACAACTTCATTGTGTCGTAGTTCCGTAGTAGCGAGTAGCATGAACATTAGTGCACAATAGTATAGTGACAAGTGATAATAGAACTGGGTACGAGCTACCAGTGTATATATACGGCTGCCAAAAGATTCCGCAACTGTATAAAGACTACACTTTAGCCGTATCCGTCCATACGTATGGCAATGGGAAGCCGAAAAGCCGCAACGTCGGACCAAGCGCTGCAGAAAAGTTGTGAATGAAAACTTTGCTTTCACCGTCGCCGGCATATACATATCCGAACCCAATAACGCACTCTCTGCTCTCACTCTGAAATGCAGGATTCTGAACAATTATTTTGGGAGTTGTTTAGGAAATGAAAAAAGTTCTCTTGTCTCGTCACATTTTTTTCTCATAGTGTATCACCCCATTGTAGTGCACCAAGCAGAGCAGAGCATAAGAGAGTGAAAATCAGAGAAGAGAAGAAATATAACAAAGCGAAATGTTCAGTGCACGCGTAGTGAGCATAAAAAGTGTATGCATATCATCACGATGATCGTCACAGAACCAAGTATAGAAAGTAATAATTCTCATGCGTTATTCACAGTGACCTAGATGTGTGATGAAAAAGTCCTTCAACGTTACATATACTCACTAGCAAAAAATAAATGTTAGGAGTAATAAAAGGAAGAGAGGCATTGTTTTCTTCGTGTCCTTTTTCTATATTCCACAATAAATAAATAAATATTACTCTTTGAAGACAATAGGAAAAAATCATTGTTGCGGATGTCTTCTCGTAATAGAGATGCATTGTCAAAGAAAAAGTTGTGGTGAAGATGGAATCTTCACGGTGACAGTTCGAACAGCTAACATGACATTCACTCTACTCCGCTGTAATTATCATTAGCGTCAAATTAGTGGGTGAAAAGCGGAGTCAAATAATATATCACAATTGCCACACTTATTTTCCATTGACATTTGAGTTCAAATGGAGAAAATGAAGGCCATTTCGTGGGATAAATTACGGCGTTTGGTGGGCCGTAAAAAGAGTAAAGATCGAGACACAGACTCCTCCAGATTCCAGCGGAGTTACTCCTTCAAGAGAGCCTCCGTTCGGAAGAGTGGACGAAGGGTTGGAGTAGGTCTCGGCGCAGCAGCTATTACCTCAGGAAATTGCAGCTCTTCATCAAACTGTGCTGTCGCTGGCGATCCGAGTGGGACGAGAAGTGGAAGTGGCTTAGCCGTTGTTACCAAGCATCCGCACGAACACTCGGAGAAGAGTAATGGTCAGCTGTCGCCAGCTTCCACTTGCTCCAATAATAATTCAACAAAGTTGCCTAAAGCTGGCTATCAGGAAGTCACAGTCAATGTTGATGTAATTGCTGACGGGAAGAACATTTTAAAGCAGGAGCAAGTGTTTGAGCTAAAGCTTAGTGGACAAGCTGACTCAGGCGCGGATGTGAAAGTTGCAGTGGTTCCGCAACATCAGAAACACGCACCGCTGACAAGTGGTAGTCAAGAACTCGTCTATGACAGTAGCGAGAGCAACGTTTCCAGTACAAATCTTTGTGATAATGATGACTCTGATGAGAGGATTGGCATAAATCCTCGTCGAAAGAGTAAACACTCCGTCACAGCTCTTACTCCTGAAGCTCTGATTGATGCTTGCATACTTTCATCATCGCACCCATCGTCTGCTTGTCAAGAAAGGCAGAATGGGGGTACTCGAAACAAAAGTAACCAAAGAGCAGTAGAGACTGATATCCATGGTTCGGGAGATGATAACGATGATGATGTTGTGAACAAATGGATACAGCTGAGAACGCAAGGAGGTCATATGGGCAGGAGACAAAGAGCAGAAAATATTTGCAGGCTGATGAGTGCGGTGTATGATTCCGACTACTTGGACGAAGATCTTGTAGTAGACGCTGATGATAAATATCAGAAAGAAGTCTCAAGGACAAAAAAGCCTAGTGTAAGTAATAACCAAGTTGACATAAATGGGACAAAAGAACTTGCTCAACATCAACGTAATAATCATGATCATCATGAGTTGGAAGCGGATGGTGAAGTTTTTGAGGACGAGTTTTACCTCACTATGCTTGCCGAGTCACCCCGTCCTCTTAGACGGAGCACGGATTCTGCCTTATCTCGTTTAACTTCTGAATCAAGTCATAGTCGAAGTAGAAGTAGACTGAACGATAATATAGATTATGGAGGAGTTATGGTTTCGCATCTCGCTTGTGAAGGGGGTAGTAGTAGTGGAGGAAGCCATTCTCGACCGAGACTTCACTCCGCTAGCTCAAATTCCGCTCTTGACGTGGTTCAAGAGACAAAACATCACCAATATAACTATCATAATAATAAACATCGACGGAGACAGCAGTCTCCAGGATCAGGAGCAGTACCATCGCCAACCCCGCCGGCGTACACTGCCCCTGCCGAACAAAGTAGTGACGCTCTGAGCAACGGTAGCAACGACTTGATTCAAGTACAAAAGAATAGGGCCAAAAGGAGCATTCATAAATCCACAGATGATCTTGTGGCCGATAAAAACTCTCCAGACAGTGGCAGCTACCATCATTATGGGAGCAGTGGTAAATTAAGTGAAGGAAAGCATGGGAGTGGCAGCTCTGTCTCTTGTAGCAGGGACGACCTAGTGGACGTAGCTCATGATAGTAAGGATGTTAGTCCCAGTCCAGATCTTCGTCATTCTCCTCACGGCCATCCTGGTGGGATTCATTCTGGCTCAACGGAAATGCTTTTATCTCGTCAACCTCCGTATTCAGCATCCTCGTCGTCGTGTAGAACAGCGATAGACGAAACTCCAAAAAGTTTTTGGTGGACCCAGAAACCTGGTTCCACAATGACAACCTCTTCCGGCGCTTCCAAAGACTCGGGGTTTTCTTTGGGTAGGTCATGGGCATGGGGTTTAGCTCACAAAGTTTTTGGCAAAAAAGGAATTCACGGCAACAAAGGACCTGTATTGAGCGTGAGTAAGGAGGGCTATTTCCAAAGGACAAACTTAAGAAGGGCAAGTGGAAAGAGACCCGCTTACCCTATTCCACTCCGATCATCAGTTACCCGCAGGAGTAGTAGTAGAAAAAGACGGAGTGGTCGTACGAGGAGAAATGCAGCATCAGCTCCAATTTCTGCACCGAATTCTGCTAGCACCAGCAATAATTCAAGTGGCAATCATCGAGCGTCTGCTGCTCCCGTCTTGTTAGGCCCATCAACTGATCGTGTTAAACTCTCCAACGCTGATGGAATTATGTCCGATGATGATGACACTCCTGCATGCAATGCCCTTGCACATAATGAAGAGTTGGAAAATGAAATGAAACGTAAGATGAGCAAACCTACCATTTCATCAGTCAATGGTAATATACAAGTTGTACAACGTGCTACAACTCCGACAGCTCATCATCATCATAGTGTGATTCACGAAGATTCCGTTTTTGAGGAACAACCAGTCAGTATTTATCAATCCCATGCTGTGATGACTAGAAGGCAGCGGATGCTGCAACGTCAACAGCAACACCAACAGTTTCAAGTTTTTGCCACACCTCACTCAGCGGAGCCTCTAATTTTTGTGCCACCAGAGAAGAGGAAGTCATGTACATCCTCTGCTGTTTCTGCAGCATCAAAAAGAAGCCAGCCAGCGTACTCGAAAACTGTTTTCGAAATCAGGAATCACTGCCTCCCACTGCTAGTTGGAGGAGCCATGCCTGGTAAATTGGAAGAGCCTGTTGAGCTCTTGAGACTTCCAAGACTTCGATGTGAAACAAGTTGTGAGAAGAATGTGCTCATAACCAAAATCTCAGGGCCGTATGATAACGACGGGAGAATGAGTCGTGCAAGCTGTGGAAGCGGCGGTAGCGGAATTAACAACCTCTCCAATGTAGTCCCTTCTTCTCACATCGGTGGTCAACATGGCAGTTGTAATAACAATAAATTGGATTGCATGGATCGGTTGTCACCATCCAAAATTCCCAATGCTAAAACTAATATTAGCGGCGACATGGGAAGGAGGTCTTCTTCATCTTCACATCACAATCTTCATCACCGTCATCAGATAAAACAAGAAAGTGACAGAGGCAGAGTAGGAGGCAGCAATAATTCACGAAGGGATTGCAAAATTCGTGACAAACTCCACACCAATTCATTAACTGATGATGATGATGAATACGATGATTGTGATGGGTGTAGAGATGGTGAAACTGATGTACACCAGCCTCATCATCGTCGACAAACTAGTAATCTTAAGGACAATGATGATGACGAGGCAGTATTAAGAATGCTAAGAAAGACTAATGTTAATGAAGGAGGCGACGATTGTCTCTTACCATCAAATATTGAAAATGAATCGAATTCTCAACGTTATTCGCCAAACATTAGACATAGGACAAAACTTTACCATAATGGCGCTGGCAATATTAACGATATAAATAATGCAGTGCGACGGAAGCAGTCAACGAGAAGAACTCATAATCATAGACCTTCCAAAGTTATTACTAAGCCTAGTGCAGTAGCTGTTTATAGGAGATATTCAACTTTATACCGAAGAGCAAAGATAGGACCTAATTTCGCATTACCTCGCCCAACTATCAAGACTGGTAAGTATACTTCGACATATTGTTTACATTTTGCTGAGACTTCGTTGGAGGGAGCATATCCCTCATGAATATTTTCACAGCGTTCATATCTTTTAGTATTACGCCAATATTTCGCAGAGAAAGGGAATTTCATGCATCACTGAAGTCCTTGATTCCTTTCTAATGATCGATGGGAATATTTACATCCATGCCAGAATGTGGTTTCTTTCATACTAATGTTGCATAACTGGGCATTAAATCATGTGATGTTTCCATTGAAGACATCGAACTAAATAGATGTATTTTCATTCAACTTTTAAAAATGAATTGAAACAATGTAATTAAGATTGAAGGATGCTTACTGTATTCCGTTATTAACTATAAGAAAAAGAAAGCCCCCTTCTACTTCTCAGTTTTACGATAAGTACATATTATGGCTTACAGTTGTCGAGGAATTTTTTAATTTGAGCACCAAAAGAGATCTTACACGCTCCACGACCGTGGGTTTTCTCACGGAAATAAAATGGACGTGTGTGTATGGATAATAAATAAATGACAAATCAACAGTTCGGTTCAATCAAAACATTCTTTTCTTTGTCAACTTTCTTTTTATATTGTTGAGTCAGAGGAGTAGCCTAGACATGCACGTGTGCACTGTGCACCTGCCCGTCCTTAATTGTCCTTTTTATGAAGGGAGAAACATAACATAAGACACGGAGGAAATGGAACATTTTTTCCTTTTTTCCATTAAAACACAGTGGTGTATTTCGCTTTTGAAAGGGAAGAAAAAGTTTATTGCCTGTAAAATAAAACTTCACGCACTGCTGGGTATGAAATGAGGAAGGTGGTTATGATTGTACTTGCAGCACCACGAAGGTGTTAGCAGATGCAGGGCTCCTCCGTTATTGCGGAACTACAAATGGCGAAGTTATGTATATATATATGGTTCTGGTATATCATATCGGTGAATATAATCACAAGAATCTTCCTCTGAAACACTCTGAAATAATTTCTTTCTTTTTGTGTGTGAGAATACCCTTCTATCCTGAACCGATGTCGGGTATTACGCGGTAGTGTCATCTCGAAATAAGGAGAATTCCTGAGTAATATGCCATACATTGCGCCACAAACTCAGCAGGTTTACTGTGAGTATGCCCTGAAACGCTGAAAGCATCCACTCTATCCTATTTTTCTCTTTTATTCTCCCATTTCCCAGTAGTTTTCTCTTCCATAACTTGACCATTCTCCAAACTCCAATGCAAGTTTCATTACGTCAACCATTTCTCACCAGAGTAGAAAGAGGAGCGAGGTTAGGATCAGGAGACGAGAGATTTTCTTCTTCGTTTTCTCCAGATGAACTTCGTTCCTATATTATTTTTTGATGCTTCTATATATAAGCTCTAAAGGTGCACATTCCCACATAAATATCAGAATATCAGCCGTATATGATATAATAATGAATGCAACGATTTAACTGTGGGAATGCATTATACTCCCAAGAATGAGAGTGCAAACTTCTGCACGACTGAGGGAAGAGATGGAAATAAGATTTATTTCAGACTCTGCCATTTTTACGACTCTTTCAGCTTTCTCCTTTAAAAATCGATTTTAATGAAGGGACACCAGGGAAAAAGATGTGCAAACTTGTTAGTCGGAAAGTGTGTAGGTTGTGAGTTCTCGATGCCCACTTACATTTAGAAATTCAAAGTCTGGCTACTCAATGAAGTTTGTACGTTGTAGCAGAAATGCATAATATGAGCTATGTTACAGGAACTTAGCAAACGTTTCATTCTGACATCTGTTAGTCAAAGAGTGCACAACCTGGCAGAGTACTAGTTTCACGGTGATGATCATGTAAAAGATGTGGGTTGCCAGACTCACTGTCACATTCCAGTTCTTGTTTACATTTTTACTCGTCATAAAGAAAACCCACATGTTGAGAACTAGAGACTGATTCGTTAATGGTGATAATACTATTCACATTATAATCCATGGCGAAAATGTGAAGTCGGAAGAAAACGAGTAAAAATGAAACAAAAATGTCAATATGAGAATAAGCAATCCATGTGTTCTTGTTCTAACACATCTCATCGCTCATGTTGTATGAATACATTTATGTACCCTTTCTTCATACTTCTCCATTTCATGCATGACCATAACACATGAAAATGGAAAGTAAGACTATACCTCAATTCCCTTCCTAACTCCAAACATTAGTTTTTTTACAACATGAACTAGCACAAGACTCTATTATTTGGGTGGGGAACATGGAAATGAGACATTTTTCTTGTTTAATAATTTGAAAGGCATTTGACAGAACGAGGGTGAATTAGCTAGCCCCTCAAAAAATTTCATAAATATGCGGGTGCTTTCAGATGTACGGACGTACGTAGGAGGTAGGTTGAAATGAACATATTGCCCTTCTCTGATCGTAGCGTTCTAATACTGAAGTAAAAACAAACAACACAACAAAAAATGTAATTCCTCGTTTTAGCGTGTTACATATGTGTCGTGTGGCAGTAACATACATTATACATTTTTAATACTTCATTTCTGGTTACATATACTGGCCACTTTTGGAAATCGTGCATGTCTGTTATATAACTTCGTTCTCCTTTCTTTTAATATGGTGTATCTACATGTAAAGTTTGCCCAATTTAATATGCCCAGAAGGTCAAGTATTTATTCTTGGAGATTCTTAGAGAAAACTTGGTAAAATACAAAATACCTGTAGTTAATAAGCATATATCATTCATGGAAGGACACATACATATTGGATTATGTACGATATATACCTACTGCTTTTACTCCAACTGTGCGCTGCTGATTGTATAACAGCAAAACAGAATATTTAAAACATTCAAGTCTAGAAAAATTCAAAGATTTAAACCTCACTACGATATGAAACAAACATTTGCAGCAAGGTTGCGCTGTCGTATCATGTCATCCAACCGCACATGAAAAAGTTTTTTTTCCGATGTGCCTGTACAGCTTGAAAGTATGTTTTAACTTCCAGTAAAGTGTGTAAGTTTCTTATTCCTGAAAATATTGCTTGTACTCTCCATTATGTGATCGTATGGTTTTGACTAGCTCCAACTTGTGTTAGCTTCTGTGTTTTCCGTACTGGTTTCCAACTTGTGAGATATAAGTTCTGGAAAAAGTGTGGGATGAATCCAGCCAGATCATACTTGTGTCGGCTAGATTCTTAGGTAGCTCATTGGTTTTGTAATCGTAGGTTGGTTAGCTCACTCATACGTTTCAAGCAGTTTTTTGGTCGGGGGACACACACATGGTGTGTGTATACCGCATCAAGTGAAATGAAGCTCTCTCTCTCTTCTCCAGCTAGCATCCAGCGGTGGTGTTGGTATGCAGTTATTTAGCCGTATTCCCTTAGACTCACTTTAGTTTGCTCGTCGGTTTTGATCAGAGCACAGACATCACAGAGTGTTTCTTTGGTCGACGACGGTGTTATGTATCAGTCCTTGTTCCAAAGTGCACCGGTTACTCAAACGAAAAAAGTGTGGGTGAAATCACTTTTCTCGTATGAATGTATACAAACTCTCCACCTCCACGCAGAAACATTTCGACTTGGTGCAGATAGTTTCACATGAGGCATTTCCTCTGCGTTGTAAAGTTTTTACTGTTAGCTTTTAATCCATTCGAGGAATAAACTTGGCACACCAACGCGAGCGCGACGAGTGATGCCTAAGAAGCATGCTCGTGGTCATCAACATAGTTTTTTAGACCTTTGTCCTTGCATCCGTTTCCCACATGTGTAAATCGTAGTTTGCAAAAAGAACCATTCTCCAGCACGACGAGTGCAGTCTCATCTATATTCTTTGATCTCACTTTTTAAAACTGAAAGAGCAACTTTACCGCAAACAGAAAGTGGAATACTGGGACACGGCTTGTGATCTTCATAGCCTGCAGTACAAAAATAAGTGACTCTGTTACATAATACACAATATTAAAGCAGCTATAATGAATCCAGCAAATGCATTTGACAAGGAGAGCATTCTATGCGGTGTATGCACGTTGCAGTCTACCATTAACTTTCTTTCTGCAGACTACAACTTCCTTCCACCTCAGCATCTCGTATAATATTCATGGTTATCACTTGGCACCTAGTAAGTCATTCAAGTGGAAGGATACATTGGGAAGAAGTTTTATGAAGGTTGTTCTTATTTCGTGTATGCCTCCTTTATTTCACACTGCGACGCTTTCATGTCATCTATATAGAGTTCTGCTGGAGTTTCGGATAATTTTATCAGCGGAGTAACTTGAAAACTTGCTTTGAGTGTGTGAACGAAGGAAACAAGACTTTTATCTTGTGGACGTGGCAGAATAGTTTGTTGGCAAGTGATTTACAGCAGCTAATCGTTTTTCGTGCACTAGTAAATCTATTTTCCATGTCATGATGTAAAGGCATGTCTTGTTTACATTTGCCCTTGCATCTCATCTTTTATTTCGAAGGAGAATGAATCATGCTTTCAAATGCAATATGCTGATGAGCTCTTAATCGCGTTGCGGAAGAATATATCAAGAGATCTTTACACTTTGCCTGATTTTTCATCTGGACAAAAGCCTACAGCATCGAGAGAAAAATAAAACAAACTTCAACCTCCCTAATGATATTGTAAACAACATGTCGGGTTGGGATATATAATGTGTTCCATTGTTTTCAACAGTTGGTGTTTGAAAAAGTGAATATCTAGAATTCATCGGTTCAGTCAGCAATCCACAGTTTTGGCAAACGGGTTGAGCACCTTTACATCAACTCAAAGTTTTCGTCTGAAACGTTGTTTAGGTTGAAAAATGTTTGAAGTAAAAACGGACCTAGTAGTTGCAGGTGCAAATCTATTTGAACCTAAATGTTTGGTATGAAAAAGTGATTTTTCAAATGAATTGTGTAATCAGGTGACAAAGCAGTGTGCATAGGTGTTAAACCATCGTTTCTCATTCATTTGTTTTCCTCGCGTGTCGCGTCGTATACTATTTGAGTACAGACAAATGTTTTAAAATTGTGTACCATCGCTGTAATTTGCTTTATTGAGTAACCAAACTTTATGAAATTCTATGAAAAGTGTGTTTTACGTATGTATTTGTATGTATTTAGCATTTGAGCAGTGAAAAGCTGTTTTCATTTTATATATGTTTACTTTAAAATATGACAAGTATGGCACAGAAAAAACATCATGGCATAAATATCCGTGTCGTGTCCATCAACCATTTGCTGCCGGTAGTAGAGTAATTGTGTACAGTAACCTATTTTTCTCTCCATCCAAACAATAATAAGCCACTTTAAGGCAATTTTCAGACTAAAAATACTCAAAGCATAAGAGATGTTTTATTGAGCGCTTCTCAGCGAACTGGCGCAAACAAACTGTCTAAAAAGTCACAAAAAGCTTTTCGGTGCGCACACATTAGCGTTATGAGTGCAAACCCACACAATGATGATAATCACGATGAGCACCAGGAAAATGGTTATTTTACTCTCGTATGTGTATGGTGTGAGTGGTACAGAAGTAAAAGTAAACAAATTTTCATTTTGTTCGAAAATTATGTTATTTGTGGAAATACAAGCCCTAAAAGTTAGGTTCACTCAACATTCAATTATTCCGTGGAACATTGCGTGCATTTAGTACTTGAATTTTGGAAAGTGGAATGATCTACTGGTTGTGTTGTTAGATGATCTAAGGACCAGTGAACAGAAAGAATTTTCAGTTTCCGTATAAAAACCATGTGCTTGTCATTCATCTGCGTTCATCTGCCTTGTCAGTTTATGGATATACTCGTTTTGAAAATGTACCGACTTACCCTCGTTTTGGAAATTCAGAAATCATCAATTTATCTTCGTATGGTACATGTGCATGGTGCATATGATCTGTTCCAGTAACACAATACCTAATACACCAAAAAATGTAACCCTTAGTGTTCTGAAAGGCCCTACTGTTCAACTCAAACTGTCTGTGTTTTATCAGATCTGACGTAGCCGAAATTGAACCCTTCAATTGAAAGCCTCAATGAATGTACTTTAGTGTGATTGAAACATGAATGCTCTTCGAAAGAGAGTGGTCTACTGAGCAACGACGCATGAGTTTTACGTAGCGTTTTGACAGTTGTGTTCACTTCGTTGTAACTCTCCCACGCATTCAATTACAGTGAATGTATGTTTGCATCACACAGGCAGCATTTAACTCTTCCCCACAAAGCAGCTTCCGTTCTTTTTAAAAAACTGAATGCGAGTGAGGGTGGGAGTGAAACACTTGTATATTATGCATGAGTTGCAGTGAGAACTCAAGTAGCAGTCATTGTTCTTTGCGTACATTGCTGCTGATTTGAGTGATAAATGTCATACCTTCCTTCGTCAAACATGCAAATGTACTGCACTTATAATTTTGTCAGGTTTTGTGCATTATCATGCGTATGCATATTCACGTGGAGTTAAAAAGCATAAAGTACGCGCACTTGCATTTGGTTGCAGTCATGAATTCTTTATATCAATGCACAATAATACATTGATTCATTTACATCCAACAACAGCCGAATGCCTGAAATTGGAAAGTGAATCACGTTTTTAATTCCTTGTCGAATAGACTGTGATTCTGATACTAGTGATTTTCGTATCTACCTTTCAGATTTGTGTGCCATAGATCTCAGAAATTTCACTCAATGCACAAGAGCTACCTGCTAGTTAAATCGGAATCGTACGTATAGAATAGCACGCTTAAAACCGTAATAATTAGTTTTTCCGTTTTGTTATAATGAACAAAAGACTTATCAATTACGTTATTATTTAGTTTTCCGGAAATTACTCAAACGAACTTGAATTCAAATGTCAATTCTCATATAATCAAAAGACACAAGACGCGTAGAGTGTGTGCTTTTTATTATGGAGGGTAATGAGAAGTTGACTAACTAAATAAAACACCAGGTATACATCCATCATATATTTGTGCCCAATCATGGTAAAATTATGTCTGATTGAAAGTACAATATTTCAATATAAGTTTTTTCTTAAAAACCTGTTTTCAGAAATCGAGTGGAGTACAACTACTTACACTATAAATTATCTAGTTCTAAACTTACAGTGTACTATTAACCTATTTTGAATGACTTCATTATCATTTGAAGAGGGTTATTTGTAAAAACGAACTCATTTCATGGTGAACTGTGTTTTCTATAATTAAGTTGCAAACAACTTCGGGTGTATTGTCTCAGCGATTACTTTTCTAGTAAATGATCTTTGTTTTCGTTGTTGGGAAAGTTTGAAATTACATCAGTCATTTCCAATTTAGAATTTTTAGCTCATATATAGTCAAGTGTGCGGAGGCATTGATTACTCTAGAGTGTAATCAGGGAAAAGGAAACTTGTGATTGCCCTAAGACCTAATCTACAATATTATTACTGAAAAGTTGATATCATTAACAATATAAAAATGTCGAGAGTAAAAAGGAGAATTCAGGGATGGGTGACTGGCTGACTATAGGTTTTAATATTTAAATCAGCCATCTAAAAAGACAATATATGAAAAGGTTGAATTCATGTAAATGACTATATTATCTAAATTGGATGCATATTTGCGAAATGAGATCCTTGGGAAAAAAGAATAGCAAGTTGCTAGTTGCCGTTAAAATCTCCACGTTTTGGATGTAACGTAGAATGAGAAACAGACTGGTTATGGTTGTGTAAATACAGATATGTACGTAACGAAGACTTGCTCTCGTACATGTTCGCTTCGAGATACGAATCAACGACATTGCAAAAATGGGCTTGATAATTAAAAGTCATGAGAATCGTCGCCAACTCGAAGATAAAACAGTTACCTTCTTCTTTTTATATCAAGTCTAGTCGTCTTTTACTCACTTTCTTATCCCATCTGCAGTATTTGCACACTGACATGAAAACGAAAAGTACTCCAATAATCTTCATTCATGCACCTCCATTTTCATTATCTGCAACGACATCTCTTATACGAGAGCACGCAGCTCACGACATTTGTTTTGTGAGTATATGGCAATCGACAAACGACGAAAGATATACATGGAAATTGCTGATGGCACGGCACAGGTTGCAGGTACCATTCTAGTGACTTGGTATATAAAGACGTATATATTATGTGTAGTTTTGTATTTTTTATAATATAAATTTGCTCTCAGCTTGAAAAAGGCAACCAACCGAGAAAACTCTCTTTGGTAAAACTTGAGCCTATGAAAGCGATTCCGAGTCTATATATTGTGGGTATCATTAGAGAGCATTTCGCCTGTTACACCATTATGAAAGTGACTTTCAGAAAGTCTATGTGTATATTCCACGTGACAAAAATGAACGCTACCGTTGATGCCCCAGAGAGAATTTTTAAATTAATTTTTAAATAGAACTAGATTAAGATCATCATCAAGTTGAGTGACATCGCTAACAACCCACATGAGAAATTCACAGGCACACAAAACATGAATACAAATATGAGTGTGTATATATGGGCATGTTATGAGCATAGATAAATGCCTTCAGAAATGCGTAGCACAGAGCCTCTTTCATCTTACATCAATTCTACCCAAGCTACTGTAGTGATATTAATTTTGGCGACTGGCGACAGTGGTGACACTGTTCATGCGTCATGTAAACGTTTATCAAGCCAGGCGTCAGAGAATTAACTACACAATTTTGAAGAATCATGGTCATTTATAAAAGAACCTAAGCATAAAACTTTAGAATGCAACTGCAACTGTTTTCTGAATTTTTCTACAATCATCGGTAATGAACATACGAGTCCTGTAACATACCGCAATTAAAATTATGGATGCAATGGATGAATACGATGTTTTTATCTGTGGATAGCATTTATCCGATTCAGGTTCCATTTGCAGTATACATGCACTCAAACATAACTACACCAGATTTTGGACTGCGTCAATGCATCAGAAGAGTCTGAGGAATAAAATAGAAATATACAAAAAGTTCAGTTAAAACGAAGAAAATGAATAGATGAAAGAGAACCACTTGTCCTGGTTCGCTTGTAAACATCATTTTCTGTATTAAAGAATGCCCATTGAAACCTTTTAAGCAGTTTGTAGCATTTAAAATAGTTGCGGTATTGGAGAACTGAAAATCTTTGCTTTCCCTTTCATGTTGCAGATGATTCATGTACTTTGTCGCTCCAAAGCATCGTGCAACGTAGTTTTGCTAAATGCAACCCACTAGGTACCTCTCTGCATAATGAGAACCCCCTAACTTCTGCTTTGTGATTAAATGTTGAAACAAGACTAAAACATGTTGTCGAGAGCAAAGTTCCATCTCATCAAAATACAGGGTTTTATTTTCCCGAGTTCATTTACGACACACATACATATGATCACGCTAGTTCCGCTAAAATATGCATTCATGCCACTCATGTTGAACGCTGAAACAGAGCGGAAAAACGCAAGCGGTGTGGTGTGTGCTACTGGATATTTGTTTAAGAATTCTTGGATGCACTTTACAACAAGCAAATAACGCATAGATAACCATGTGCATTTCGATGGGTAATACATGAAAGAAAGTTGTCTGTGTGGATTGTATTGCACAAGAAGACTTTTCAGAAGGAAAATCGGATTCTCTGGTCTTGTGTCTAAAGTTTGTATTTAGGTACGCATTATGTAGACCATGAATACTAAAAGCAGAGCACACGGGATGCAAGTGAAGTTACGCAAATGCAAGGAAGGAAGTAAAAGTAAATAAACCTAAAAATACTTCGTCATGCACAATAACTTGTCCTGTACAATGTGTTATGTACAGCTCAAGTCCGCACACTTGCAAGTTAGTTCTGTTTTCTACCGACCATGTTGATTTGGGAAAACGCATTCCAAAAAAGTTTGCTGTACATGCCATGTATGCTTCGGCCCTTTACACGGGATTACTTACATCGGAGTATGCCGGAGTTCTGGAGAAACGAGGTGTACTTGTTTTCCTCGTGGACTAAAAAGTGGGCTAACATCGTTCCATTTCATTCAGCCTTGTTGTTCTTTACGCTACAACAGCAACCATAAAGCAAGCGGGTTATAAAAGATTGTGCTGAATTGGGTGTTTTGATGGTTGTGCCGGTATCGAGTTTGACACTTGTGAGTAATCTTACATCTCTAAACGCGAATCCTTTAAAAACGAATGACGATCCTGCGTTATAAATCTTGTCTTTAGCAACTGTCACATAAAAAAGAGACGTATATCTTCCTGAACCTTGAGAGAGAAAAGTAGCGTTATAGCTTCGAATGGTTAAGCATCCACATCACATCCATATTATGCTTGTTTGTCGAGAGTTTGTAATTCATTCCTAAAAGGAGTAAAACTGCAGAATACTAAAAGTGAACATAAAAATGTATATAGTTCATCTTCCATACTACGCTTTAGTTGGGTAACCATACATCTAATCGTAAGTGATTTATAAGTGCAAACGAGTATTTGTAAGTAATAGGCGTTTGTTTAATGTCATATCTCACCTGAAGTTCAAAGCTCTTGATTCTCAATTTTCTAAATTAGCTTATTGAACTGAGCGGGATTGAATGTCTCATTAAACATAAATCAAATTAAAAGTGTCCATTGTCAAGAGATCGTGCATATATTGGATCACAATAACATCCACGCTGTACTCTGCAGATCAGTTACTGTGATCCATAAATAAAAACTAGTCGTGTTTACATAAACTCGCTTTCTGAATGCATGCTCAGATTATTACAAGTATTTATTATGACTAAAAGGCATAAAAGGTAATGCTTATATTGCAATTGGAGAGTAAAAATTTGAACGAAGTTGGCAACGAACACCCAAGAACCATCTTTTGTTTTACGGTCTAGCCAAAATGATTGACGCACTCTTGGCAATATCCCTTATTTAAATAAATACCATACTGTCTTCACTCGTCAATGTCCACAAAATGAAAGGTGCGTAAAATAGGTGGATTATACATACTCACATTGTCAGATTCCTTCCGTTGTATTTTCTTGAAAATTTTAAAACCTGGTCTTGTTTAGAGCTAGTTTACAGGCTATATTATGAGGTCTTACGATGGGTGATAGAACCCCGCAGTTATGTTGATGCAGAAGCTCACTTACAAATGGTGGTTTTTGTATGCTCCTGTTCCAACAAAAAATTGTTCGTTTACATCATTGATTGGAATTTCACATTATCATCGTCATATAACTGAAAGTGAGAGAGTTTTGTGGCAAGATTTATAAGTTGAGGGAGGAAAAGGATAAATTTGTTAGAAGGTGGAGGGTGGAACCCACAGACATGTCCATGAATAGTAATATGTACAGTTTTCTTCACCAAGTGTGAGAATCCTCATCCACAGTTATTCATTTGGTGCACACGCGGTTGTCTTGCCTCATCCTCCTTCATTTTCCTTTTTATTGCATATTACGGTCCTACAAGAATTCCCTATTGCCCATTTTAGAGATTTATTATAAAGTGGGACAAAAAATAGCATAATATTATTACTCGATCGTTGTTGCTCAGTTTTCTTGAGACGTCCATTTCAAACACATGTTCATTGGCAGAAACAGTAGTAATGGGTAGTTGCAAAGCGTAATGCATGAATCTTGGAGCGCCTTGTGAAAAATGGATCACATCCGAAAATGCTAAAGTCATTTTGAAATGTAGATAATATGTTTAGGTAATCCTTCGAGTGATCAAAAATATGGCATACTATGCGTACAATATACATATTTGGAGATGATGAAAATAAAAAACTGTAGATAAACGAGGAAATAAAATTTGAAATGGAACGTTTCAACTTGTGAAAATTACTCTGCTAATGATGAACATTAGGCTCCAAGTAAAATGCACCGAAATCCAAGTATATGTCAAAGCCAAGGTACATGTGAACACTTGAAGGAAGGAGAATGATGGATTTTGGCAGAAGACCAATAGATAAAAACAGAAGTTATGTTAGGTCCCTTCCAGCACTGCAGTTTTGTATGCACATGCAGAACACAAACAGAAGATAAGAGGGACCAATTGGTAAAAATTCCCAGTAACTCAGCCTCCCCGGGAAATGGCTCATAGTTTTGCTGATACAGTTCATTCCGTAGAATGGAGTATTCTCGGGAAATTTTGTAATTTGTAAGGTACGAGTTTGACAATGGCATCACCAAACCTCAAGGTGAGTGCTGCATTTGCAGAAAGTAGTAGGAAGTGCTTGCACAAGAACTCACTCTTCTTTCCACAAGACTAACTTATTTGACTGTATCACTGAACTGAATCATTTAAAAGGTTCTATGATCATGATCCACTGCATTAGTGATGCGGTGTTGATACTTAAAACATGAGAAAATCCCTTGTGTGAACAGCGCTACAGCTTTCAGAATTCTGAGAAGGCCCAAAATACAAAATACGTACACCCCAGTACCTAATGCCCCTTTTTGGTTTTTCTTAAGAAAGGCGAGTGATTTTGAGGATGGTGCATTGTGACTTTTACCCTCTATCAAGAATTCAGCAAAAAGTTTTAGCAGTATGTGCTGCTGAAGTGTTTCTTCTCAGAGGTTTTTTCGTTAACTATTTTTTTGTCTTTTCCTCTTTATATGATTACGGATGCTCGTTAAGATAGCTCGTCTCATCTTGCTCCTTTAGTTTATTTTCCCATTTTAAATGGAAAGGCGGTCCCATTGTGACCCTGCTAACTTGAGTAATGGAAACAGGAAGAAGAACTAGAATGGGGGTAAGATTAGAAGATAGATATTTTAATGGAACAGCGCAGTTGTGCAGTTGACCCAGAAATCAATTCTGTTTCACAGAAAGCCATTGTTTCTGGAAGTCATGGTGTACTTTGTGAATTGTTTTCGATGTTATATATTTGCACGCGTACGAAGCAATTTTGTAGCATAAATATAGCTCTCATTTTTCCACATCCACTATTGCCCAGAAAAAAAGTTCCAGTCATGGTTCTTTCGGAAAATACTGGAATTTCATTATTCTCTTACCCAATTCGTTATTTGACTTGTTTGGATCTGCTCGTCGTATTGTTCTCAGGAGACAGTCTAGCCAAGTTATATGCTTTCGTGTAATACGTTAGGCAACGTAAGGGCAATAAAAGGAATGCATGAGATTAACTAAATGGACCGAAGGAAAAGTTGGGGACAGACATCATAGGCAGATAGATATGTCTTTGTACATACATCAATTTGTGCAATACCAAAATATTCAACAGACCCTACGTACCGATGGTTTGTCTGGAAACAAATTCTTTGTTTGTTGGAATAACCCATCCGTTGATAATCCAACGTGAGCATTGCCACTTTATATAGATGCATGTGGGTGCAAGAACGTAAAACACTGCTGTGTATATTTATATAGTGCATTTGATATTTTGTACGCATATGAAATGTAAGTTCCAGTATTATTTATTGCCGCATTTGTTATCAGTTCTGGCACCACACAAAAATTCTGTGACACCAATCGTTTCTACATGCATATTTTGGTACAATAACTACATTTTAATATTCACGATAGAACGTCCATTTTTTGTAGGTAAGTGCAATTTAACTGTACCCATTCGCCTCCTCTAAAAACTGTGTGATGTCACTTGAGTGAGAAAGGGTGAACGATCTGCCAGTTTGTCATTTGTGGTTATTCTTCCTGGTACATGTATAGCTATCTGCATTTGCTATTTCTCATACTCATAAAAGACATTAGCAGGCCGATTGTCTAAAAACATGTTGAAAGCATTGCTTGACTCTCAGCAGACAATACACTCTAATTATTCCAATTGACAGATTATCAAAGGAATGAAAGATGAGTAAATAGAATTTTAAATGGTCTCCGGGTATAACTCACTGAATGGCCGTGCTGACAAGACAGATTGGATGAAATTACTTTTCTCTTTTCAATTCTAGTGGTGGCTGTGGTGGAGGTTGCATTTTGTGGCACTCACCAGTTTTCAAGTAATCTAACCTTTACCATTTAAAGGAAAAAAAGCTGTCCTCGCAGCTGGTTGTCCATTTCATTACTTATATCATATCATGATTAGTATTTGTGTAAAAAGGAGACGCAGTGGTAGGCAATAGTAGGCATGTCATAAAAAAGTGTTTTGAGTCGATGTCCATGCACTCACTCGTCATCCACATGATGAGTTATAATTGGAGAAGAAAAAGAAGGATTCATACAGTGGTTTTATACTTTCTTTGCGTGTTATTCACGGTAAACAAAGCACAAGTCAGTCACAGCTTTTTAAACGTTGAATCCTCAAATGACAAGAAAAAATATCTTTTTGTGGCTCGTCATGAGAGGTTCTTCAGACTTCAGCCAGTAAGTAAGTAAAATATAGTAGCCCTTAACTTTGAAGCTGTTCTTAAGAAAGGACATAATTATTTGCTCAAAATGAGTCAGAGCAAACCTTTTAAAGCCACTTTGGAACTTGTTGATGACACTTGGTATAACGACGAGATCGACCACACAATGAAAGATAATGATGAGAGTTGTGAGCACGGTTGATATCTGAAAAAGAGGAAGCGTGTGGCACTTGTGCGTAACAAATTTTTACTTGAAGACACTTTTATAGGGAGCTCCTGATCTTGTTTATGTTGAAGTTTTTGATGTGACAAGAATAACCAGGAAATAAAAGTATTTTTATTCCATTTTAACGTCAACTTCGTCAATCATATTTTAGCTTGGAAGATGACATTGGCTTCAACGAATTCTCCACGGTGGTAGTCAGCAAGTCAAAATGTGATTAATTTGATATACTAACAAACATGAACTTGTTTGGAGCCAAAGAAAGAGGTTAATCTAGGAAACTTTCAATGTATTTTCAACCATCTCCACAATGCTAGCGACATGCTAAATCTGCAGTATGCAAATTGGTTATATGAAACCCAACGTGATGATTTCATGCAATAACACTCCCAGATATTTGTAGGCATATCAAGAAAGAATTTGACAGGACGCTAAAATGAGAACTGAAGTTTGAATTATTTTGAATGTATTCAAATGGTATATGACCTCAGGTTTGCAAATAATAAGGAATCAGATGACTGGCACTATTTAAGACATTTCAGTAATGAACGGCTCCACTTGGCGGAACGTCGACAGGGAGGACCTCAAGTAGGGAAAGAAAAAAGATGCAGGTGTAAGGTGTAAACTGGATTTTATTTAGTCATCGATTTTTTTTATTTTGTGTTCTCAGGATGGCAGAGTCAGATATGAAACTTAAGGTATGGCGAGAAAAGATGTGGGCGGATTTCGAAAACGCTTTTTTCCTCGCAACTACTATTATTCCGCTCTGTACGGCTATTATTACTGCGTTATGAAAGATCAACGTGGGTCAGACATCAGACATGTAGAAATTATTGAGGTTAAGTAATTTCTTATTCGCTTCTCTCCCTTTTTCACTTTCATTCTACCCGATGAGAAGTGAGCTCATCTATTGTGTTAATATTTATATAATAACCTCGGTACCTCTGCTTCACTGGCACCAAGCGTGATGCAACTCATCCCAACCAGTGCTGTTTCCTTTTGGTTTTAGAGAAGAAAAAAACGAAATGCGAACGCAGCGGTGAGAACATGGGCGTTCACAAATAAAACTGAGAAAATCTCAGCTCTCTCACAACAAAGTCAGTAGTTTATTCAAAAAGGTGTCTCCTAAATAAAGGCAACAGCTGCTCCTGCGAACATCTAATCTGTTATGTACATCTCTTCTAGGTTCTAGAGGTTCCTCTTTTTATTGTGCAGAAATTTCAAGTTTATATGCTATCGTCATCATTTCACTTGTGCTTCATTCTATGCATTGGGATATGTGGAGTGTTGTGTGAGTGGCTGACAAAGAGCTGTAAAACAGAGACTTTTAAAAATGTAAAAGCATGATATAAATATTACGTGTGTTGATCAGTTGGATACCTGTTTGCTTACTCCTTGCTGTCAAGTCGTGATGTGATATGTGTATGACTTTAATGCATTCAGTTTTTGTACAGTGCAACCTTCAAAACATATGTGCTTATATATTTTATCTCCTGTCCATATATTCATGCCCACTATAGCCATAGCCTCTTTTTTTCTTTGAAATGAGAAGGGTATCATTACTTCCATCATTTACATGATCATCAAATGGAGAAGTAAATATCGTAAGAATTGGTCGTGGAGTATTATTTAAAAAATCACGTTGAACCGAAACTCAATCCATGCCCTTTTTTCGTCTCCTTGCTTGAACGTTTTAATAATAACCTTTTTATGATTGCTTTGATGGACTTCTATCTATGTGCTGGTCACATGGTGTGTTTGTGGGAGATGAGTTAGATGACTCGTGTATCTATCTGCAGATGCGTGGAGAAGTCTAACAAGTAGTTGTAAGTTGTTATAAAGGGTCCTATAAATTTTTTCTGTGTGTATTCACAAACTGAAGAGAAGAAAGGGAAGAACATCTCAAGGAGGTTTTGCTTGTTGATCATATAAAAGAATTAATAGTGAAGGAGTAGTTTGAGTATTGCTCGCAGGCAAACATCACATCTCTTTGAGATATGATATGAGATAAGGGGAGAACACATTCGTTTAATACAAATGAATAATATTAGTCGATCATTTTTTCACTATTGAAAGCTAGATTACAAGTTATGCTCATCCATTAGGAATAGTTACAAGAGACGGGTGAGCCAGTTTATTATGATTATCATCGTTTTGATTCCTTTTTATCCTTCCTTTCCACAGCTTGAAAGCTATGCTGGTTGTATAATATGTATAGCAAGGCTGCAAATCACATTATGCGAGGGATCTGATCAAGGTGGTGTGGGCTCTGTCGTCGCTCGCCGCTCCTGAATCTTTGTTTTACAAGAAATAGTAATGAAGCCAGATTATAGCACCAGTGTGGTGTAGGTACATTAATTAATAATGAAAACTGGGGAAGGATAACGAACAAGTGGTCTTCGTTTGTTGGAGAGAGTTTTTTTTCCAAGCGCTCACCCTCACAAGTTTGGAGATATCATCATGCAGTATTTTACACACATGCTCTTTTCTAAAACTGTTTAGTTGTTGGCAGTTTCATTTCAGTAGCTGCGAACGTCAAGAAGTTAAAGACTTGTTCACAGATGGTTTTTCTGGGGATGTTGGTTCTATCGACTGCGATGTTTTGTGAGTGCATTCATTCATAAATAACTTCACAAGCTTGTAAATAAGTGTGTGCACAGCATGAATGTATGCGGTACGGTCATATATTAGCCAGGGTGAGGTTGAAGGTGCACATGGTGCATGTTCCTTCTGATCTTGTTCGTCGCTGATGCATCAGTTTTGTGGTAGACGTTGCAGAGTGAGTGTGAGGTGAAGTAAGCATCGCCTACTGCAAGTATCAGAGATCTGAGATGATTTACATAGTTTGAAAATGCTGAAAGAGTGAGTGCATGTAGTGCAACAGTGGATGGAATATTTCCATTTGGATTCATTATTTTAAGAAGCAAAGCAGCAACTTGTAAGAATATTTGAAAACTGTAGGACTACTGATCGTAATCACGTCTAAGAATTAAGAATTCATTTTAATTAGCGTATATTGTTTTACATTCACCGAGACGTCACTCATTCGGCTGTCACACATCTCATTTACACAACTATCACCATCCGCCATCACTCTCATCAAGCAATCAATGTATTCATATGCAATAATAATGACGACATATAAAAGTGTGCAAAATTGTGTGGGTTTGTTATCAACCGATATATCATTTGATGGATGAAGGATACATATGTCCGTGGTGGTGCATCGCATTGCTTGGCAGGACATAGTTTTTATGAGAGAATCCCTGCCTCGGGCATTTATATTCACTTACCTACTTATGCTTTGCGATTCATTCATGCAATTGTGCAAATTCGTCTAAGTATATGTAGTCTTCCCGCGAAGGGAATGAAGTAAAAATGCCAAGTAAAGGCAATTAATCTAAAATCATACCAATTATGGCAAATGGCTGATGGTCACGGTCACTGACTGTAAAATTAAAAGTGTTTTCTATGATTCACTCAGTGTGTTGTGCAACGCATTCAATTGGATTACTGCAGAGGAGAGCAGCCTTTCTGAATGATGATGATTTAGATGAATGAATAAAATACCTAAAATACTGCAGAGCGAAATTGAGCTTCAGTAGCGTTAAAAATATACTTATCAAGAGCGGATCATTTGAGGAGAGTGAAGTCCTTTTTACTCAAGATGAAAGGCGATTACACAGTTTGAATTGAATTCCTTCAAATAGGCTTTTAGTCAAGTTGTGTGACTTGTGCTGTGTGGTGGTGTGTTTATATACGTCGTGAGTGAAAAGACTCGCCATCCATACAGAAATTGAAATGTAATTGAATTCCACGAGAAACGAAAAGTTCGTTTGTGAGTGCATTCACTGTTTTCTCACATATTCTTTTCATTGACGTTTCATCTCTTTACGATAACTGCTAATAGGCTGCGTCTTGAAGATGCTGATGTGATATTATTACTGCCATTACGAGTTCACGGGATGTGATTAAGATTAAATATTGTCAAAACTGAACTGCGTGTATGTTCATGAAAAGTACGAACAAAGAACGTATACTATTTGGAAATTATAACTTTTTACAAGACAAAAATCAGCAAGAAGTTTAGTTTACGTATTCAGCCCATGTAAAATTACGTTTCTCCACTTCATTTCTCTGATGTCATCAAGAAGACGGATTGAGAAAATCGACATTCCTTGTGGGATCATTACTATATTATTTTGCAACAGAGCGAGGCGCCGATGCCGCCAGCATCGTGTCTTTAATCGACCGCTCCATTATCAAGCAATTCCGCATCACATCACGTTGTCGAACTTGTCTAAAAAAAGTCAACTCCCTAAAAAGGGTGCATCGTCATTTTCATTACTGTTGCAATGATGATGTGATATCGCGAGAATTTTTGCAATGGTTAATTCTAGTTTTCGTTGATGCTGCCAAAAAAAATTCGCAAAAAACATCAAGGATCATCAAACGCTTATCTCATCTTTGATCTTCCAGAATATAAGAACTGAAACTGATGTAACATGGAATTTGATTGTGTACACGCTACTAAATCATGACACTTCATTTTCTATCAACCAATTACCCCTTCGCTTTTCCCTACATAATGAACTTACATCAGAGAATGAAGTCGCCTTTGCACGTAAATTAGCTAACACCTTATAATAGAAACCTGGCCACTTTGTCAGGCAAACTTTATTCACAGTGTAAGAAACTTGAAATCGTTTACGGACTGGAATCTACAAAAAGTTGGGTTACTGTGTTTGCGTGCAAAAGTGTGGCTAAAGTGCCGCGTGCCAGCCGTCATCTTTTATTCTTGCTTTGCCATTTTAGTTCCTGTTTTCCACAGGGACTTGGGACCCCTAGAGATTAAGGAAGAAGAAGCAACTGATCACATACAATTTCTCTCATCGTAATAATAATAATCATAATAATCATTGCCACGAATTAGGCTAACACGCAATATGCAACAGACAGACGTATTAGGATACACGGCAATGTTACTGGGATAACAGTTTTTTCCTCCATTTACTCAGCTAAACTCACATAACATCATTTATGTTTACTGATGATGATGACGATGAGAAGGATGGAGGATGATGGGAATGGCATTGTCTGTCGGTTGCCTCCAAGCCAGCTGAGGCATGAGCCAAGGCAGCAGCCACGCAATGCAAAAAGTGTGTCCTACCCAGAAGTACACGATGTGTGTAACTTTTTGTGAAGATTCAGATACTATAAATATGAACGTTTGTATATGTGCTACAACAGTATTATTTAATGTAATACTTTTGCATTGTGTGCACACTGTGCATAAACATCGTGATCTATGCTAGTACGAGAGGCAGATGAGATTATAGCAAAACTGACAGATAGACAACAGAAGAACCGTGTGTGTGCTGGGGTACACATGGAATGGCAAAAAGTGTGTGTGTGCGATCATCATAATCATCATGGCATGCCAGGGTTATTTCTTTTGCAGTGAATTGAGAAGAATCCTTGTACTTCTGCAGTGCGAAGAGAATATTAGCTAAAGCTAGCAACTGAAATATCCAGAGGAAACTTAAGTTTCCTCATTTTGAAATGAATATACATAAATACAAACGCAACACCATCATCTTTAATACGAGAAACTCACGCACACTCGCAAGCTATCTTTATTGAAAATAAACGCATTCCCATTTTTTGCACATGCCACTTCGACCACTTCTCTCCATAGTTGAAGATAAAAAGAAGGGTAGAACAGACGAAAACGAAGAGCTCTGTGAGCTCGTTTTCATTTTGCAATATTATCTTTACCATTGCAATATATCAACAGAGCCGAGGAGAGAGGAGTAAAAAAGGCAAGTTTACTTTTTTGTGCACACGAAACATTTAGAGTCTTCAATGCCATCGTTTCGCGTACCACCGTGCCATTGGTGTCCGTGTGTAACGTAAGACTGGTCCTGAAAGAGGAAAAAATGTCGTTTTTAAGATAGAGAATGGTGTAGTGCATCTCAGCAGCAGCATACTTGAATAGTAAGTTTTTGTGCAAAAAATGTAACATAAAGGGAAAAGCTGAAGCGCACAAGTTCTCTCTCCGTTGCTGTCTAGTTTTCTAGTCACACTAAAGGAGACCAAAAACAGAACAGAGTCGTTAACGCAGGCTCACTCCGTGCATCCATCCACACAAAAAAGCAACTTCTCTCCACACGTATACTTCAGTGAGTGCACAAACAAAAGCAAAAGCAAAGTACATATAGAAAACTGTGAACAAAACCGGCAGTCAGTGAGTCAGTGATCATAGCAGTCTGGCTTCCTTGTGCTCTCCTCTCCGAATATATACTACTTTTCGTCGCTCTTTCACATGAAAAATAAACGAACTTTTCCCTTTTCACAAATAGTTTCCTTTTGTATTCATTCCTGTTCATTACTTCAGTTCCGAACTCTCCAGTTTTGTTCAAATGGCAAACTCTCCACTTATAAGAGTTGAGTAAAAGGATTGAGAAAACTTAGTGGGAGACGCGTGTGTCTGTGTTTGAAATTGGTGCTAGTGATATCATTTTATAGAAATTATTAATGATAATTTTGCAAGTTTTCTCCACTATTTTTTTCCACCGGATCATATAAATCGTGTTGATTACACTGTTGACTAGTGCAGCAAGAAGAAAAAAGTTTCTATTTTTCTGGACGATTTCAGCTGGAAATAAACCTTCCAAAAAATAGTGTTCACACGTTTGTAGTCGAATAAATCTAGAGCACATATATATACTGGCAGTTTGAGATCTCCTCCGTCGTGTGTGTATGTGTTGCGGATATTGTAGAAGAGCGCAATAAGCAACAGCTTTATCTCAGTGTCATTCTATTTCCTTGTGAAAAAGCCACAAATGGAATCTCTGTCTTGAGGCTAGTCTCAGACATTGTTGTTCCAATGAAGAAGTTTGCTCGAGTGTTAATATCCATTATTACTAATCTTAATGCGCACCCAACAACACACATGTGAACATACATAAATAACGAATATATATGTCTACATTTGGCATGCGAAGAGAAGAGTAGCTTGGCTATATAGCTGTTCTTTGGTCTAAAATCCTTTTATAATTCCGTGTGCTTAGGGTATATATGCGGTTTTTCTTGAAGTGTGGTGCCATCACATCTGTGATATATTACGATTGCGTGTTTGTTTTGTGGCGGTGTGAGTACCGTGTACAACGTACGTTTTTCCTCCGTCTTCTTCTTCATCCTCCGAGAGTACAATGGTCGTGGCTGCAAAGATAAAAAGTAACCTCAGCGTACGCGCAACATCTTCTTCTTCAATAGGAACATTAGCTTCGTCATCACCAACATCATTATCATTATCAAATAGCACGTCCTGCCAGTGAACTGCAAGAGATCCGACAAAAGTTAAAGGATTACTATTGTTATTGTTGTAACTGCAAAGTAAATAAACGGCAATTGTGATGGGATAGATATAAGAATACACGGATGACCACCGATTATCTATCTGTTTCTACATGTCATTGTGTGAAATACGCACGATGCAATATGAAGACGAGGTGAGAGATGACAGCTACAACGAGGATAATACCTAAACAGACATCGTCCTCATCACTTCACCAGCGAACGCAACCCCCAATAAAAATGATAATGGGAGAAAATATTTCACTACGAGACATCGCCACACAATACTTCATAACTGCCCTTGGCCACTTTCGCAATTATTAGTAGAAGCGAAGTAAAGTTCTACACTAGAGTGTTATTTCCCTTTACTTCTTGTCGCCTCTTCTCATATTTCAGAGGCTAAAACAAGAAATAAGTTCCATTTCAGCTTGTACTCATAAATGCTACGAATTAATTCTACTATCCACTAGTCTACAACATATCTAAGCGAATCACGGAAAGAATGCTATTTATAAAAGCTGAAAAACAACATAGAGTCAAGTAATTGTGTAGCTAAGTGGAAAAAAATCAAGGTGTTCATAATTTTTCTGTGTTGGCTGCAGTTGTAAATGGGAATATTGATTATGGTGGTGTTGGCTCTTCCACTTTTTAATTGCCAGCTGAAACCTGTCCATTAAAATTAAACAGATATTTTTTCTCTCCACTACTAAAGTATCTGGCGCTACAAAAACAACTTTGTACGTAATTCCTCTGTATTGGTGCTCGCAAAGTATACTACACAACAACATAAAGTTTTATTAGGTATGCTAAAAAGCATAAGTATTCCACAAATTGTTTTGTCTTTCGTACTTCTGCCAATTCAAATATGTGCACATTAGTTTCTATAAAAGCAAAAAAAGCACACACACGCTACACACCTTTTATGTCTGGGTTGGCGTAATTGTTCCTGTCAAGATAGTCAATTTTGAGATTGAGTAGCCACGCAATTTTGTGTACAAAACGTTGATGACAAAGCTGTCCTTGACGTTTCACCAACTAATTAAGATCTTCTGATGAGAATGCAACTATTTCACTGTGTACACACCAGTTGTTGAAAAAAAACGAGATGAACGATCAACATTATAAAGCAATTTCTGTTATAATTTCTTTCCTGAAGACCTTGAGCTGCGGGATAAAAATATGTTGCTGAACGTGCAAATATTGTGATATAAAGGGCGTTCTCCTTTACTCGGTGTACCGCACGGGCAAATTAAAATTATAAAAAATACTATACGCAAGTCACAAAAGTATAAAGTTGATAAATGGATAAACTAGAATACATACAAACCTCTCTAAAGTATATATTACTAACAATAGTAAGTGAAAAACTTGTCCATAATTGATTTGTTACATATGATACGCCACATCGCAGCGCAGTAAGACACGCACTTATACGCACATTACGGTGTTTCACTCTAAACTTTGATGGATTGAGTTACAGAAAAAGTGTCGGTAGACGTGTATCCCAGAATAAAAAAGAGGATGTTCAATTGTGTTGTTCCTTCTGCAAAACTCAAGGGAAGTGAAACTTATCCGGAGGAAGAACATCCGAATGAAACATTTTAATGTAATTAGATATCTAGAATATTGGCTTCGTTTCAAGAAAAAGAACGCTAGTGAAGAAAATATATGGTGTATTTGTAGAGTGCAGTACAGAGTATACTGTGATGGTGTTTGATGTTACTCTGTAAAGACAATAAAATGTTAATTTTTATATCTTTAAGAGATATATATTCGATATGTGTAAAGGTACGTGCTCCTCAAGTTTTCAAGTACTTTTGGCTGTACCTTCGATGACTAACAGGATGATTGTGTAATCGTCATTCATCGTGTCTATGAAACTTTTTCTTCACGTGTTGTGTGCATCTATTACTCATCACAGGGTAGATACGTATTGTGTTATGAAGTTTACCAACTTCGCATGATCTCAACCGTCTATTTGTTAATTGACAATGTCTTCAGAAAGGTTACATAACGCAAAGATCTGCTAGTTTACGAAAATGTATCGTGATCGTGATAACAGCAGTAGTGGTGGGGGTGGTAGCGGTAACCACCATTCCCACCTAAACCACGTTCCACATCCGAACTACCATCACATGAGCAATAGCAGTAAACCTGTAGCAAGTGGAACTAGTAATGGGGCAGGTCCCCTTCCAGTTTTACCCGCTCATAAGTCACATCCCCGTTTGATTGAGCCAAGCTTGTCCCGCTGGACAGCTAATCCAGTTTCATTACCTCCTCGTATCTCATCATCGTCCTCCTCAGCGGCTTCCCCTTTCTCCTCTTCCACTACTGTGGGTGGTGGAGGTGTTGGAGGAGCGGGAGGAATTTTCGGGGGGAGGAATGCTTCTCAAGTTCCAACAGTTCCTCAAAGAAATAATAACTGTGTCAGTGATAATTGGGTTGATTTGGAAGAGCTCTATAGATGGCTTCAAGAGCTCGAGGATACAAAGATTGAAGAAATCAGTGATGAGGATCACAGTTTTGGTAAGCTGAGTTTATTTTTCTATCAGAAAAAACGAGAGAAAATGGCTGCTTTGGGACTTTGATAAACGTGTCTGTAAAAGTGACTTTGATGCATGGTGCTATAATAACTTGAGTACTATGCTACTTAGGCTTATAAAAATTGAAGGACTTTTACAAAAAAAACTTAGCCAATGGGTCTCTTGAATACAAGCTTTAGTCCTTTTATACGTCGTCGAATAGTATGTGAGAAGGTCTTAAAAAAGACCTCTGATTGCTGTGCTGGGGTTTTGTATTATATTCATTCGTTACATGAATTGGTGTGAGAGTGCAAGTTATAAAATACTCGTTTTCCTCTTCGCCGACCAAAACTATTGTGTTTGTATAATCCTGTTCTGATATATAAAGTTTTAAATGAAATAGTAAAAGAAGGATAGTATTTTAAGGTTGCGAAAACTTACTTGTAAGGAAGTAGGTAGGTAGGTAATACTAGATGAGACGCTAAAAGCAAGGCCGTTTTATAGAGACGAGCTTTAATAGTTCCCCTTTCGTCTTCATGATGATAATTTATGTATGCCTTTGCACATAGGCTCTTCCTCTTGTTTCCTTCCTTTTGGTTGGAAATCCAATTTAAGTAGTTAATCTAGAACCACGTGAAACCTTTATGTGCCACTAATCTCATTGTCATTGGGAAGAAAACAGTGAATCTTCTTGGCTAGGCATGGGCATGTGAACTCAAACTCAACTGCGATGAGAGAAGAACTTGGTTTAGAATTATGCCTACAGTAACCGTATCTTCTCCTTCCTATTCTTGAAACTCAGATATAATGAACTGAACATACGCGTTTGCTAACCAAATTATGCCAGGATAGAAGCACTTGTTACACATGTACTCACTCACTGTATATATTTCAAAGTCTCGTTCTTATTTTATATGTCTACTCCGAATTTTAATTCTGGGGTACGTAGTACAAAGTACATATCAGTGCACTACGCACATTCGGATGTACAATATACATTAACGACATGAAGTGCAGTCTAAATGAGCTCTTGTGAAGTAGGAAATTGGAGAAATTTTGCGGTCTTGTCTTTCTTTGCCCATATTCCTTGTGCAAATGAAACTCGTGGTGAACTGAGAAAGTTTACCTTGAGATATGTTGGATATTATATAGTTATTGCATCACACTGTAAGGTTATGTGGCTCATGTGAATCACATGTATAGGGAGTGGCTTTTTTTACTCTTAAAAATTTCATTAATTTGGAGAAAGTGATGTAGTGGTTTCATGATCTATCTTTTGGATCCTTTCGAAGCTATTAAGCTTCATCAACATCGTCATCATAATGTAATCCCCGAAATCTTAGTCACAGACAAGTTAATGAGATTTTGCTTCAGAACGAGAATAAGGTTAGTAATCACGTCCACCACAAAACCTATACTTATGTGCACTGTGCATTGATCTTCTCATTACCGTCGTTTCATCTTGATTGAACTTATTACTAGGCTCATTGAAGTTTAAATAAGCAGCAGGTTTAAAATTTGAAAGTCTACTCATGTGCTAAATTATACGAAACTTCACAAAAAGGAATTTCTTACAAATTGGCAATTTATAAATTTGGTATCTTATTTATGTCATTCGACATGAATGTCCTTTCTTGTGGCTGCCAATGATGTTGAAATTTAGCCCCAAATTTGAACTTTGGTCTCTTGACATTTCTCCGCATTTTACTTCATCTTCATTATCCTCATTAATATTTTAATCAGCTGAGATGTACATTGTACTATTCAAGAAAAGTTACAATTCGTTGCGTGCTTCATTCTCGGACACTGACACTGCATGCCTACTCCAACATTTCCTATTGTTTTCGTATAACCAAAAGAATGCAAACGAAACACGTAATGGCAAGTAAAGTTGACGTGGCTGGCGTGTGGAATATTGCATATAGCAAACAGCAGCTGCAGCTTCTTAACATAACGGTCTCCGTCTAAAAGTCTACAACATCAATATTTCTCTCAAGGTAAAGTAATATCGCGTGGGCTTCAATGGAACGTGCATCTCCTGCTCGGCACACTTTCGAGGAAATGGGAAGTTTGAATTTAATATTACATTAGAATCGAGAGAAAAAAGTTTTCTCCTGTTGGCGAACGGTGACGCGACGATAGTAATACAGCGTATTATGTTCCCCGGTATCTTTTTATGCCTTCAATTCAAGATATCATGCCATCCTATCTCAAAAGCATATACTCTCCAGCTCCAGTCGCCAGTTTCTGAATTAAAATAGGTATTGTGAAAAAAGACTTGCATGGACTGGTTCGCAACGGAGAAAGAAGTTGATTGCCACATCTTGCTCAACTCTCACACGACGCGAGCTCAAAGCTACTCCTGCAGTCAACTCACAGACAACGCTTCGTTCGTGTACCTGAGTCCCTTGGTCGGCTTGATGTTGGGATTAGCTGGGTACTGTTATTTGGTCAGTAAAGTTGGACACAATACGGTGCATAAAAATACTCGTTATTTCTGTTTGAGAAGACGAGCGAAGATGGTATTTCTTCATCCATCTCATCTTCCCTTGCTGCCTTGCTCCCTACCTCCCGTCTGTCGCACACTTACGAATTCATGACACAATACATGTTGGTGTAATGGATGGATGAAATTGTGATTTCAAAACAGCTGAAAGCCAGTTTTTTTTTGCTCACAAGCTGTTTCAATAAAAGAAGGCTTTAATAGGACTGAAGGCAAACGGAATACATATAATTTCCTTCCACGATTTTCCCCTGTAAGTTCGAGCTGAAGATTTTTTCCTCGCCCTCTCATCTCGGCGCGTCGTCATTATTCTCCAATGCTTGCCGTTTCATTATTTCTGAATGAATAGGTGTGTGCTATATATTTTGACATTAGAATATTTTTCTATCACTCCATTTTATTCAGCTTGACTTTGAACCTTTTGTCAACTGTGCGATAGAGGAAAGAAGAGAGCTCGAATATCATTGTGCTACTTTTTTTGCAAATGAAAGTTATTCTTTTTCATCTCATTTCTGGAGAATGAACGGCATCCCCTTTTTGTATTATATTGTGAGCTGAATTTCGTGTAAGCCTTGACAAAAGCGGAAAGGATGGAAAGTCATCCGTGAGCTTAGAAAGTGTGTATTGTATACTATTGTCCTGATTGTTCAGGGAAGAATACACTCGATTGCTTCATGCTATTTTTGCAGTGCATTCAAAAGGAATCCGTACCAAGTATATCGGTATATGTTGGAGTATATATTCTTGCGAGTTGATACCCCGAAGTGGGCTAGAATCCATTATATTGAGTATTACATTTTTGCTCCTGATCGTTGGCGTGCGACAACTCTGTCACACGTCCGCTTGCCATCTTCTCTGGAAAAGAGAATTTAAGGACATGTCAAACTACGCTTTTACAATTACTAGATTTCGCTGAAATTTAGGGGCATGTTTAGCGTTCCATTATACTTTCATGTTGAGTGAGTCGAGCTGGAATGAAATGCTACATTTCACATTCGCTTCCAAGGAATTCTGGGCTCAATACCCCTTTTGTTTCGTGGAATACGACTAGAGATAAAATTACCATCCGTGTGTTTTACACAGCTCATATGAGTGTGAGCTTGTAGTTTCACTTAGAAAATTTCAATACACATGTCACCCTTATTTACATGAAACAGAGAATATGAAATGTATGTGCTAATTAAACGGAAGGATTCACAGGAAAACCTTCTTCCGCTTTGTTTACAACAGATCCAGTATTTTGATACTTAACTGTAAATACAGCTTCAGTAGTTAAATTTTCACGTATTCTGTGGGAAAGGTGATGCTAAGGGCTTGTAAATACAGTAGATCGAATTTCACTCATACAGGTAAACAAATACCCTTTCCCAGTGAAGTGGTAACCCTACAGTGACGTATTTTTATATTTATTTTGAATTGTAAAAGATATCGAAATGTTTCTCCGAACTTGGTTTTATTTTTATTTTTTTCACTCAATGTTTGACTCCGACGTTTTGCCAGTTCATACATCATTTACACATTTTGTTCCCTGATGTTTTCATATAGCAGACACGTTTAATCCATCATTCCTATGGGTAATTGAAGTTGGCAATGCTTTCTCCAACAAAAATTTTCCATGTAGTATTAATAAGGTGTCAAAGTCAATGCAGAATAAAAGTCATGAAAATAACACCTGCCTGCTTTAAGCGCATATTTGTAAGACGGGAACATATTTTCCAGGAAAATAATTTGATCTTTGAAAGTGCCTTTTCTTCTCTAAAATATACTTCCTGTCTAGCATAAACTTGGCCGGAATCCATCTTCATGTGACAAGTTAGGGTTTGCATAAGACTCCCTGGAAAGGAAACTAGATGGTTTGATGTTTGCAAATTTTCAGAATTCATATATAATTCTCCCTCGAAAGTAGCTTACTATTCGTCAAGACCAGGACCAATTTCCTTTTATACATATTCTCTGGTCTGTGAATATTCGAGTTAGATTCAGATATACAATACCTATACTTACTTTATCAAAGGTCCAATTTGGCTCTATCGAATGGGTATTAACTGATATCTCGCTCGATCGTATTTTTGAGAATACAATAAAATGTGAAAGATGGGGGGTTTGGGGAAGAAACTCATTTTCTCATGATTAAATGATCTGCATAGCGCATCTCGAGTAATGTAATACAAACTACAAAAGAATTGCCATATACTTTCCCCTGCTTTATTGACTTTCTCCTCCGCACGTATTCTTATAGGTATATCCGTATATCCCTTCAGAACCTTGTCAAACAGAGAAATCGGAGGAAAACAAGCGGATTTAAGGCGTGCTCATGATACACACGATGTAGCAAACCTAAGAGTCAATCCTTCAGCTTACGATCTCATCCATTGTATAAAATATGCAATGTGTCGGATCCTGTACCCATCTTATTCCCAATTGTCCCGTTTTGCTCCAGTGCATTTTTTACGAATTTTTTTCATTGTGGAGCTCCTCGTTTGACATCTCAGCCAATTTTCTTGTGCTTCATAATGTAACATTTCAATCTCCTTCACGTGTAAGGATCTATCGAAGTACATAAAGAGGCGATCACACTACGACCCACACATACGATATGATACAATATATTTCATCCAAACACAGATAATTCTACATCAGGTGACTATTCGTTTTACCTCTCCTCTCAAGACACTGATAATTTCTCGGTAACAAGGTATTTCGTGCTTTTGTTAGGATGTTAGATGAGAACTGTCAGACGGTTAGAACGTACGAGCGTGAGATGGAAACAGGAATTGGACAAGGAAAACAATATGTAAGCCATTGCAAACAGTTTCGACGATAGGTATAGTGCGACATTACCTAACCTAATACGTATCGTAAAATGGAAACATCTCTCTCTCTCTCTCTCTCTCTCTAGGATTTCTATGCACAGAAATGTGTTGGTAAGCAAAGTCGTGTGACATAACGCGGTAGATGGGTATAAATCCAAAATATCAGTTTTTGTATTTGACTTCTATCACAACTCGTGTAGGCGTGTATAACTCCGATGTATGTACAGAGGTTTAACAAGGCTTATAATAAGCAGCGAGTTGAAATAATATATATACATATATTGAATGGCACACTGCATAACACGGAGTATTATGTACATGTAGACAGATGAATTGGGAAAGTAGAGCGAGAGTTTCAAAAGTGAAACTAGGAGAAAGCAAATTTACATGCTACAGTTCCAATTTCCAGAGTAGGGCCACATCAGAAACTTGTAAGCGTAACATGCCCACGTTCCAGAGCTTCCATCCATAGTATCCTTCTCCCCTATTACCATACATTGTCAAAGTGAATGGATGAAGTGAACAAAGCTCATCTCGGCTCCAGTCTACTGCCGACATCGACGTCACACATAGTCACATTGCATATTGCATTGCATTCCTCCTGATTCTGTGTTCCCCCTTTCTGCTCCTTTCCCATTTGTAGCTTCATAAATTCTTATAACGTCAGGAATGAGCATCTTTGTATCCAAAACCATAAATTCTAAACAATGAATGTTTTGCAAGAAAGTTTTAAAGGTAGATTCAGGCTTACATGTACAATATATATATATGGTATAGCTACATTAGCCTGTTTCCAACAACCAAAGTATTTTCCCCAACCTATATCGAAAACAACACACACTCAAGTTTCCGAAGAATGATCATTCCTGAGGAAGTGCGCAGTACGATTTCTCCTTTGCAAAAAATTTGATTAGCTTGCACAAAAGAGGAGACGAGGTGGGGGATATTTTGCATCTTTACATGTGCGCATGCAAAACACCTTTTTATACCTCATGCATAGCTCTGTCGAAATTCTACCCAAAATGGAATTTCGTATGCTATATCTGTCTTCTGTGTATTATTCGTCGAAAAATCTCCTACCGCTAGTTTGACATTTATGTGGAAATTTGCCGTTTGATGTCTATCGTATGTCCCTTCCAGCAGACATCTCATGTCCTTCTTTTCACATGCAACGTTACGATTCCAGGAAGATTAGATTGAAAAACTTCCTCAGAACTCGTTCGTTAACCAAAGATCGCCTGATTGACGATGGATACGGTGTTGCCAATTTAGAATCTTTTCCCCTTCTTTCCAACTGAACTTGCATCTCTCTATGTAATTAGAAAGGATTCGAACGAAACAGAATATACAAACCTCACGTTCAGAAATAGACGAAGCAGTGATTTTCAATGGAGTGCCATCATGAGAAGAAAGTTTTGCAAGATCACTGGAAGCTACAGACATGACGATATTGTGAATGTACATATATTTCACATAACTGCTTTATGAGAAACATATATTATGTGCCTGGACTTGAAGGGAAAATGTCCTTGAGCAGTGTGTATTAGTAAAAGTATACACGCCGGTCCCCCATCCAGAGGTATGTCGATGATACTGGAAATTTGCATATTAGCAAAAGAAGCTATGCCGCGGATGCGAACCAATTCAGGTCAAGTGGGGAGGGAAGAGCAAAAGAAGAAGGAGGAAATAGTGCGGAAATGGTTTCCTCCTCCTCCCTCTCTCTCTCATCGGCTTGTTTCTAGTTATAAATCATAAATGAAAATTTGCTCCCATGTGCGGCAATCATGAAAACCTATAATAACTACTGCATAGTTGTCTGTCAGAGATGCTTACGAGGACCTATTCAACTTACATGGTCATGATTATATACCTTTAGAAACGAACAATATGGAAATGCTCTCTGCTTGAAGAGTGCTTTTATCATTGAGTTCAGTGATTTTTCATGCCATTACCATTTGAATTTTGTGTGCTCCGCTTGACGTTCAAATTACTATGATTTTTGGGCTTTTTGAACGTACTTAATATCCCATCATACGAGCCCTTATTTATTGCCTACGTTCGCTTGAATTCAGAATATGAACCTATAGAAGTTCTATATATATTTTATACAATAACCATGTTTTTCTGTCATTTCCAGGTGATATCACACAAAAAGGCTATGAGAAGAAACGATCCCGGATTCTGGCACCATATATTCCCAAACAAGCTCTTGGTAAGTTTTCTACCACCATTTTCCCTTTTAATCCGATTTCTCTTTTCCGGTGGAGTCTCTCTCCCGTTCTCTCTACGGAATGAATTGTGAGCTCTCTTAAATTTTTCCATGGATGTTGCTTTTCTTAATTAAATCGATCTGCGAGGGAAGCGACAGTTCTAGTTTCCAATTTGTCAATTCCAGTTCACTCCCGAGAGTGAAAAAACACATCCATATTTCATACGTAATCAATAATTTTTGCCAATTCAAGTGAAATGAGAGGAGCTAGGCCTACTTTACTTACTAGTGGATGTAAACTAATTTGCCACTTCTTTCTCCCATGATCAATTACATTTGACATTGCAAAAATTTGCCAGGAAAATAAATGGGGAAACCTTGTTTTTTAGATGGATTGATGGGGATAAATGTTTGAGAGTGAAATGAATGAATCTTTTATGCTGACAATGAAAAAAGAAGTGGTTTTATGTGAATAACGAAGATTTCAGGCTTCATATAGTTTACTACATGACATACAGCGGTTTTTACATCTTACACCATGATTATTGTATGATGCTCTCTGGATCGTCAGTGGAAGTGACAAATAATATTTTTGAGAATAACATTTCCTGCGAAAAACATCAAATCAATTTCAATTTACTATTACGAAGATCTCAAGATATTTACATTACGCGTAATTCCCATCTCTAGTTCGAGATCCAGAAAATAATGTAACTTCTGATTTTACCTGATGGTTTGTACGCTATGAATTGCAATAAGTCCAGCGCATTTGTACTTACGTTAGTATTTGATCAAATAATAGCACTTAAAGTGATCAACGACGACATAAAGCCATACTTTTCATAACCACTTATGGTGCTTTCATTTGTCATGTATGCATTTACATGGTTTTTCAAATTATGTCAACAGCTCCAAAGTCTAATGAAGGCTCAGCTAGTCCCAGTACCAGAGCCAAAAGGCGGCAGCATAGACGACTGACGAGAAATGAAAGCAGATACCATTCAGGTACAGTATAAAATAAATTGCTTCTTTAAAATCGTTTATCGCACTACGCTGTTGATCACGTGCTTAGTCTAGCTTCAAACTTACGAGCTTAAATTTTGCAGTTGTTTTGTTTGGTTCTGTTCTTAATTTTATTGAAATATGTTTTATTGACTAACAAAGTATGGATTTTGCTAACCGCGACACCTTCTCAATCTACTAAAAAGACATGACTTGTATATGACGGTTAGAGGGTGTTAATTGACTTGCTTTTATAAGCTAGTTGCCATCTAACATTATTTAACCATTAACTTGTTCTATGTACATGTGAAAAATGCGTTCAATGCTATATCAGCTTTTATATGCAGTTGATTTTCTCCTGAATTTAAAGTTCTGCAGACAAAAAGTAACGTGAACATGCTGCAGGCAACGCGAAACAGAAGTCAAGGTGTGCATTTATTTAATTGCGTAGGCGCAATTTTTGGGCAAATCGTTTTGCTAACAGATATTTTATCCCTAATGTAGACTATTCGAACCGTCAGTGTTGGAAGGAGTTGTGTTCTGTATATCCTTTTCGTAGTTGTCCATTGTTGGAGTTTCATCAGGTGTCGCACAAATTTGTAAGCTTTAAAACTTCTTTGAGTAATTGCTCATATGTGGACCATTCGTTTTCTACTGAAAATTATGTCGTCGCCTCAAGTCACTACTTTTAACAAGCTGCTGTCACTGGTTGCCTTTATAAGTCTTTGTACTCGTACATGTGTTGGCGTGCTTGTTAGATTTTGCTATTTTAGTATTGCATGGCTCGTTACCACATTTAAGTATATTACTACTAGTGTGAAATGTCATTTTTGAACCATAATAATATTACGCCTTATGTGAACCCGAGATGAGAAGTATGTTTGGACTGGGGGAGCAAGTACTAAGGGCAGAGAAAAGTAATCCATTAACATATTAGTCAAGAAAGGTTTTTGAAGATAACTTATTCTCGTTGGCGTTCTCCCCTTTGACTTGCAACCAGGAGAAACCCCTACTCACAAACGACTCTCCAATTCATTGAGCCTCTATATATTGCAACATTTATTGTGGTGTTTCCCGTCAAAGATGTTTTGTCACGTTTTGGTGAAATTAAGCACCATGTTGCAGCAAATGTTTGCTACATTTTTGTACTATTCCTGGCGCAAAAGTGCATTAAACTGAGAGAGTGCTCCGCTTCGTTGCAATCACTTTGCCTGTACATGCATCAATATCAGTAGGCGCACAAAAAAAATGTGTTTTCCTCTCTGGATGAGATGCAAGCTCGAAGACAAATGCGATGGAGTGAACTGTTCCTCGAGAACAAAAGAAGCCGGGGTAGTAACTAACGCTGCTTCCGTTCCATTCTTTTCTTCCTAAACCAGGCTGTGAAACCATGATATGTCGTGTTGCTGATGTCATTGTCATCTGCCACCAAATGCAACATACTCGTTAACGCGCTCACGGTACCATAAATACCCGACGCATGGTTTGGTTAACGTCTACTGCGCAGACAAAAAATTGAAATGTTACAGTGACAGCGACACAAGACATTTTTCTTGCTTATACGAGCTAAGTGATAAGAATGGTGAATTTGCTTCCAGAAGATTGTTCCTTAAAGCACTAACATAAAATATCTTAGACAAAGTAGAACAAAGCAAAGCGTTGGAAATCTTATCCAGAAAACAATTTTCTTAACACGGTTTCGGGCTTACTACAGGGTAGGCTCATTCGCAAAATCCATGAAGATTATATTGAGTGTTTAATGCCTTATCTGATTATTGCACTATCTGGATCAAGTTAATCATGATTGTTTAAGGATATCATAAAGCAGAATCCAGTTGAGTAGCACACATGAAAGCTGTTAACAGAATGCTTGCGTGACATTACTCTGGGACACACTGCAGACGAGAGCACTTTACTCCAAAAGTTAGTGGGTACGCAACATTTGCAGTTGTGTTGTTAGCCATTTGCGCAGAGGTTCATTGCAACTCAAAGTGCTTTGCGAGTACTTTATGCGTATAATATGCCGCTACTAAAACGGGACGTGATTCACATTTAGGTTTATGAGTGGAATTTCGTACATGGAATTCTAGGGAACTTGCACCTTAAATTGCGGCGGAAACTATACCACATGTGTTTATTGCTATTGAACATACAAATGCAACCGCGGAGAAAGGTTCAAGTAAATTCTAAACATGTGTGTCTAAAATTCATAGATAACGTACCATCGCTTTGGCATAATTTAATTGTCTTAATTTTACTGGCGTTTTCTGTAGATTTTTTTGTAGATTTGTAGTTTAAAGTAAATCGTGTACGTAAATACATGTAAAGTTGTAGCTTTTGTTGTTGTTGATTTAAAAACTAACAAATCCATTTATTTTGCTTGAGGTGGACACACCATAATCGCCTTATTCGCTTGCATTGCTAATCGCAGTAAGTAGTCAACCGTAAGCAACACTAGCAAAGCAAATTTGTTAATATAAATCAATTTTCTGCCACAGAGGTGCGTCAAGAAGCCGTGCAGCAAGCCTTGGCAGCGATGCAAAGTCGACCTAAGCCCTCCCTTCCAATGCCAAGTAAAAGAACATCAGTCATGGGACGAGCACCTGATCATTCGCAACATGACTCGGGTAAAATTTTTAATAACCCCTCTCAATTGTAGGTTAACTATAGTTAGTATATGATTCATGGTTAATGAGTACACAAAGGAGAGTAAAATGTCAATTAACAATCACGACGAAACAAGTGCATAAATATAGCTTTTACCTCTACCTACGCCTTGTACCCACTTACAACTTATGAGAAAATATTCCAGCCTACAGCATTTACAACGAAATTATTTGGCTTGACCACACAGACCGCACGCTGTACATTGTGCCAATTCTCAATCAAGTTGATTACGAAAACATGATGACTAAATCAGTGGGCTCCGACCAATCGCACATCCAAGTGTGGACAAGTTGTAAAACTCATATTTGCACGAATGCATCCAGTCCGAATTCATTCATTCACACAAAAAAGGTTATTTGTACTTTTGCACATGTCATGCCTGCATACACAAACAATGCATCACCCTCACTGTTTTTACGATGATGCATCATCAGCATCTTTGAGTTATCAGTCATAACAATAAGAAAACCAATAGTTCATATTCACAAGTTAATGATATCTTGGTCTCCGTTGGCTGATTGCACACAGTTTGCGTACTGAGAAAAAAGACATCATTCCCCGTTCATCTCTTTGCATTCCCACTATAATCATTGCCATCATCATCATCATCATTTTATGCAAATATGCATAAGGTTAGCTTACTGACAGCAAGGCATAATATGAGATAAGTTTTGCTGCACTGCCTCTCTCCACATCTGTGCCACCACCACAGAAAAAAATACTTTGCTTCTTTGAAATGAAGATGACTACTCCTGTTGTTGGAGTCTTGATTCTTGACTAACTTGTGGGGCACGTTTATCTGTGTTGCAGTCGGTTACTCTGACCATCGTCATTGTATCCTCATAGACTTCCTCATCCTCTTAAGTTTCGCGTAAAACCATCACGAAACGGTTTATTCTAGTACGGTGCTGACGCGTAGCATTGCCATCACAGGAGAATATATTCCACATCGGATTTTGTGCTTTTTGGAGTTTCCTTTTTCCAGTTCCTGGTTGTGCAGTTTAAAAGGCAGAAAGCAATAAAGATGTGAGATTTGAAATTTGAACAGAGATATGCAGTGTGAGAGGAGAGTATAGGACGCGGAAGCTGACTACAGAGTGTGTAACTTTTTGTCAAGAAATGGAAATCCGGAATTATTTTCGTGTCCTTCTTTCTCCAAGTTTTCTCCGTCTTTGAGCTGCCAGAGATCCTTAAACAAGGCATCTCATTCCGTTTACTGCAGTTATTGCAATGGATTATTGTATGTGTCTAGCATACTTATAATATGGGGTAACTGCGTATGTGCTGGAGATGTGAATGAGGAGACTGCTGCGGATGCAGTGTTGATGCGAGCAAAGAGCTGCATAGATACATACCTATATTGCACTGCAGGGATATTACATGACGTAGCATTCATTTCCTTCTGGGAATTGTATGAATGGAACGTGATAAAACAGAACATTTTGCTATAGGTATTCTTAGCCACGACTGCAGCAATGGGATAAGTGTAGTTCTTTTTTTATTTAGGCATATATGTATGATCCATTCATACAGTTACTTTTACCGTGCCCCACTTAAAATATACCTGCAACGTTTTCTGCGGGCGAGTGCATAATATATGTACGCTTGTGTAATTGATTTAGAAAGTTTTGGAAGACAAGGTTAATTATTTTGTGTAGTATAAATAAATCGTAAATTCTAGTGAAAAATATAGTGCGACAGTACAGCTGCAAAGGATATTGCAACATAACTGTTTGAGTTGTTGGTAAACGTTAAGGTGAGATTTAAGTACAGCGTACACCAACCACCCATATGATATATATATTAAATATATGCTAGAGTAGGTATACGATGAATTTCCCCAGAAAATTTATGGAAGTGATGATGATTTTCATGTCAAGTTCTGATAACCGTTTCCCGTCTGCCATGTCAAGGCGTGTGCCTCAATCACATGGGAATTTAGCTTTTCGAAGTCAATACGTATTCACTTGTGTGATATTGAGTTTGGAGTAAAAGCGCTCTTATGCTAGGTTTGTAACATAAATCCTCACTTATTTTTCAACTGCTCGCTCTCACCTTTTTTTGCGCAAAATTCTCCGGTGAGCTTTGCCTCTCGAAAGTTAAATAGCGTATGAAAGAAGGATGCGTCTACCTTTCCGCTCAGTGATGCGAGGTACACTCTAGCAGTGCTGAGTGAAGGAGGGGAATCTATTATGGAATTTGTGAAGGCACACGAGCACAGAGCTCTTCTCTGCTGACAGCAAGTTCAATTATTCTTCATCAAGAGCGTCATGTCAGATTGTGTAGCATCTCAGTTTCTCTCTCTCTCTCTATACGTTTTCCTAATGAATGGGGTGTGATGGTCATGTTGGCACTGATGTGAATGTCTGCATGCACTCACGCATGGTTTACTGGCATTGACACTAGTTCGCTCCACTTTTTTTATTGGACGATCAGGAGTGAACTAATGTTTTCTATGCTGAATACGGTGTTTCTCGTGTAGCTTGTATGTGAATCCGTCATTGTTCGCTTCCAGCAGGAAAGCAGAAATGAATAGGAAGTCACTTCATTTCATGGTCTGACTTCCGGATCCGCTCCTAGTAAATTGTTTCATGGTGATGGAATGACAATGGAAATTCTTTTCAATACGAAAATCCTCCAGACACTACACGATTGCCACATTATTTGCAGAGAAAGATTGTAAGTTCCCACAATGTAGACATTTATGGATTGGCTGCCAACTGAGATCGGTCAGTTGACGTTGAAAAAAGTCCATCACATGTAATCCTATGACCACTAATGCTTGTGTGGTCTTTACTCTTTTTACGTTATTCTAACAAGCACTACAGATTGATTTCCGAGTAAATTACAAACAACGTGTTCGGGCCAAAGTGATGGACAAGCTGTCGATTTTTATTACTCTTCATTGAGGAAAGTGGACTTGATTGGCAATCATTAACTTTTACCATTTCCATAGATCAACGTTAGCAGGTCTTGGCATATTTAATTTGTCAACAATTCACATCATTCGGCAGAAGGAAATATTTTGCGTTGCTTAAAGTTTAAAAGATTGCCTATACTCCGGTCCATACACATCCACAAAATTTAACAAAATGTCTTACAAACGTATATCCTGCCATTCCTTCTTCCTGACCTCAAGCATAAAAATGCAATAAACCATCCACATTACACTAATGCCTTCCGTATGTATATCTGCACTTGAACAAGGTTATAAGTGCGACTGTTTTGAGATTCTCCAATGTTGTTTCAACTTACAACTTTGAGCCAAAGTCGATATACATACTGCACCCCAGTATGACCTCTAGTTCCATTCGAACTCTTCATTTGTCGTAATAAAAATAAGAAATTGGCATCTTGAGTAGAAGTATGCTTAAAAGGGTTGATATTGATACATCATTGCTTATTTACGTGTTTTGATAAAAAGCCGATTAACTTCCTACTTACCATTTCGCCATGTTCTATATTAGTCGCATTAGTCGACTAATTTTTTTAAAAGGATTTTGGTATACAATCGCTAAGAAGCATGAAGCATTCCAATTCATGATAATTCTGCATACGAAGGATTTCATAACACCGACGCAAGCCCCATTATTAGCGAAATGTTGGTTAGCCTTGTCTTGCGTGTGTGCAACTGTTAGCTGTTTAGCAGCCCAATATTTTAAAATGTCAAAAATATAAGGAATGCTTTTGCAACTGAGCTATCTTAGTGCAATATTTGCGACTCTGCATGAGACAAAAATCGTTAAAATGAGTTATTATTTTGAAGGTGATAAGGCTTATACAATTAACAATATATTTCTACAATTTATTGACTTTATGCACATTATAATTATCAATATTAGTGTAAGAAACATTAAACATTACAGAGGAAAACAGTTTTGCAGACATGTGCATTTATGTTGCTCAACCATGCCCTGTCCAGACCTGTTTTGAGTTTATTGAGAGACGCCAGTGAGTCAATAATAAAAATGTTTCTTACTAGACTACTAATATCACCTCATAAAGCACATAATGACATGACATATGACATTCGCATACGTGTTCATGTTGGTAAATATGTTTAAGTGATGTATCCATAAATGCATACACATTTGAACATACATACATACAGTAAATCTAGGAAGAGTGGTTTTTTGTTATTTCTCGTCGAAGACTTTCCGCATTTACACGCAGTATTTTCGTAGAATTGCATGCTTATAGCGTGCGTTTGATTTTATCATCTGGGGTTGGCCAATCCATAGGAAGTAAGGATAAAGATAATACCCAACATATCTCCATCAACTATCAAATGTACAAAACATAAAATATACCCAAGCGTACATGTATCTATACGTGTTTACATGCAGCAATATTTTCATCATTTGGAATTTATAACGACGTCTCACTGTCGATGAATGGCATGCCGTAATCCGTCTCTTCGTGCCAATGTTTGCTATACTGAGGTAAATGGTTTATAGTTTCGTCGTCGGATTGTGTGAAAGAAATACGAGAGCGATAATGGTTCAACCTTTAGTTGTCGCCACATTATAAGACAAGCCGTCATTACACATCATCCTCGTCTTTCTTGTACTTGGATATCGTTTCTGTAGACTTACAATTGTAACCGATCGCCAACAGCATGTAGGTACATATTCCCAATTCCTAACACCGTATGCTTTTCCAATTCCAACACAACCTTGCATTTCAGACTTCATGTGACTGTTCAAATCCTTTTTCCATGCTAATGGACAAAGAAAGAAACTGATATTCGTCCTCATAAATTCAACGACCACAGAACCACAATAAGTGGCCATCTCAGGGCTCGGACTCGAGCACAAAATGAGCAGTACAATACAACTATTGTTTTCGGTATATGCCACTTGGCAGAACTTTTTACAGTGAACTACGTATTCGGTGTTTTAAGGAATTCACGTTATTAATATAATGAAAAGTCTATTAATGTATAGATATTTCAAAGTGTAAAGTTTGAAGCTGGTTTCAAGTTGTGAATACAAAACGTGTTCGTGAATGAGAAGGCTTTATGTAGCCGAAAATTGAGTGTCCAGTTTTCAAAAGTCGGTTGGGAACCTTAGAGTACTTTAAAATGGTGTATGTAGGAAACATGTGAACGTAAGTATATCCGATTTTCGATCGTGAGAAGAGGAGGGGAGAATTCTTAGCGATTCAACGTGGTGCAACAATACGGTTATGGTTAAAGTTATGTCATGAGTAAAGCATGCACATTTCTATTTCCAACGAAAAAGATACATGTGAGATCTCTTTCATCAAGTCATCAGAAGTAATTTGATTAATCTCTATTTTTGCTACAATTGTGGTGTGCGGTTTATTGCATCGAATATGTTTACGAACATTCCGATTATGCAGAAAACAGATGAATTTGTGTTGCTGCTGCTGCATTTTCTTCGTCACAGCGGATAAGATAAGGAAGCCGTTCCCCGAAACGCATGATAGTAAAGCATTACGTTTCCCTATATTCGTCATAAATATTAATGTTAATCGTCAGTCACCATCATCATTCTGACCGCACACCACGCTTTTAGCGATGAGTGAAATTGAAAAGGTGTTCGCGTTCACATCAAATCTCCAAATGTGCAGGATATGACATGTTTTATTAGCTTTGGTGGTTGTGAAAAATACTTGAAAAGGATTCAACAAATGTTTTTGCCTAATTTTCATCGAGGCAGTTATAAAAACCGTAAAACTTACTCAATTTTGTCGTTTGGACAAAACTTTGTGTTGTACTTGAAACGAAGTGTAAGTGAAGGATTATTTTAGAAAATAGCTTCAGGTAGCATTTAGACGCATGCATTGTGTACGCGCTCGCAACCTACGATAGGTACCACCAATTCGGAAGACTTGTTCAGTCTTAAAACACAAAAATAGTCGATTTCTCAAGGTGTTTGTTTTACTTTTGCATATCTATAACAAAATCCATACATGGTAGGTGGAGTTCAGCAGCTATATTTACACATAAATCGAGACCACAAACAGCCATTGGTACATGGGTAAATGTTTGCATACACAGCTCACAATATTGTCAGTGATAATGATAATAATGTCCTACTCGGAAATTTTTGTTGTATATTTTTATACGCCGAGATACAACACAACTCAGTTTGTCTTGAATTATTTGGACCAGTAGACCGGTTCAGGTGGGTGCAGCTTCAGCCGAATAAAAATACAAGGATGTATGTAAATACAGAGCACGCGCACAGCACAGAGACAAAGGATTTAGCTAAAAATCCTACAGTGTCACTTGAGCACTCTCTATAATCCCGAGGAATTGTGGAATCGAGACTTTGTCAATATTAAATTGGTTTGCTGTGTTAGTTTGCAATGTGCACATGTACCAGAAATTAGAAGAAATTACTTTTGTAGTAAGTCCATGATTTCACCGTCATTCCGGCTATAAATCGACTCTCCTCCATAAGATTTTTGTGTGCAATTTTCCATTAAATTCTACTGAGTAGCTATATATGTAAGTGAAATATTTGCTCACGGTGAGGTGAATTTATCGTGAATCTTCATATGTCAAGAAAATCCTTAAGATTGAAGATTTTGAACAGCTCTGCTCCTTTTGAGGCATCACGGAGGTGGACATATGAGGATTAAGTAGGGTTTAATGATTGTATCCAGTTTGGTTTATTGGATTTATAGATGCAATAGCAAGAATTTTGCTCTCAAAGCGTGGGTGATTGACTTATGCGATACGCGATTGTTGTAAATCCAATTTTGGCAGGATGACGAAGACATACCATCAGATTTAGTAATAAAGGTTTATTTCCTCATATATGCTGTCTCGACTTTAGATTAGAGATGCGTTTAGAATATGTAATGAGATACAATAATATGGTTTTCGGAGTCTGTCTATTCCCGACTTTTAATCGGGCATATGCTCAGCGATCATTCTAGTGACAGAGTGAAAATTTTTCTGAAGAGGTGACCTTTAGAAATATTGCTTAGGCGGCACATGTTGTAATTTCTAATTTGGATTTCTTGTCATTTATATATACAAAGCGCACCCATGCATGTATATATAAATACGGTAATGAAGTGTTTGAAAATTAGAAAATAGTTCTCCAAAGTAAGCTCGAGTATTTACTCTACCTGAACCTACGGTGTTTCATCTTTTTGAACCCCACGCATACCAAGTTATTGTTTTATAAGTAAGAACCTCCACATATAATGAATACTATATTTTGACAGGTTAGTTTAGTCTGGTCACGACCCGAGTGGCATTTTCACCAGTACGAGAACTTTTAAATCTAATCATATACATAAATGCAAATGAACATTAGTACCGTTGTTCCTTAACTTGAAAATATAGAAATCCGACATTTCATAAGCATAAGCTCATTGGCCAAACTCAATCGAACTTTATGCGTCTTTTTTAATCATATCACTTCCTTGAAATATGATTGACAAGAACACACAGCACACTGCATTTTTGCAAAATCGAAAAGAATGCCCTCCATGACCTCTCCATCCAAATTATGCGAAGTACTTCATTACTACCCACTGGTCTATTCTGGCTTTTAAGAGATGCATGTTATGTAAAATGTAAAACTAATTAAGTTTCTGTACTTGATCCAGGTGATTCCAGCACAGACGACGACAGTGTCGGGAACGAGGAAGGAGATTTGGATGACCAAGACTCTGGAACACCTCCTGAACGCGACAGGGCCGACCGAAACAGTAGAACGGCAAACGATACACCAACACAGCAGGTGTTAATTCATTCTGACAGCAGTAGTACTGGCTCTGCCCGTGAAACTCCGCCAATGCAACGGCCACCAAAACTCCCGGAGAGAAACAGGTACGATTTTCATTTGTATCAATTTACCTAAATCCATAGGATAGTACCACAATAAGCATAGACCACCCGTTATTTTCTACTTTCATTGCCCAACATTAAGAGCCAAGCCAAATTGAACTTCGAATATCTTTTTAATTTCACTCATGACATAATTCTGTTTTTGCAAAAACTAGATTCTTATGCTGCAATTATGCATTAAACAGGTACACTGTACATTTACCTCTCCGGCTTTAATGCATAAACTGTGTAGTGAATTTAAAATGGTAATATTCCGAGGAATATATTAAATTGCAAGCGACATGACACTCCTTAGGATTTGCATCAAACAAGTTTTAGAAATCTTATTCCTCCACGAATTTGCATGCATAATATCGCGTATAAATAGATGTCTGTTGGTTATTAAATTTGACCAGTAAATCTACAATTGGCTCATTTCATAGAATAGCACAAGAATTTTTACAGGGACTTCACCGGCATGTGAACATGATTCATGTTTTAAACCATGAAAAAGTGTTGAGAAAATTATTATTCCTCTTCATTTTGTGGTAATGAAATCTTCCTGTTCGTAGATATGTTTCACAAAAAACAATCTGCACACTTAGCTACTAAAGTTCGCCATAGTCAGTCGGCAAGAAGTTGACACAGACCGGTAGCTTAATTCTTCGTGACGGAATTGAACTACAATGCTCGTAATGCGTAGAGGATATTCATTCTAAAAGGTTTTAAAGACGACATACAGGTATTCATAAGAGTGAGAATTGTGAGCATGCATATTACCATGCATAGCACTGTATTTACGGGGCGACTTCATAAACTGTCGTTGTCTCAACTGCGTTTGGTCGGACTAGCATTTTTATTGTTCAAAGATGTGCACAGTTAATTTCATATACATAAAACGAACAAGTAGTTAACGCTATTATTTAACACTGTTGATTTATTGGACTACAACATCTTCGGGTTGTGTGTAATACAAGTGTGAACTTGATGCAAATGACTTTGGTTCTAAACCTTAACTACACTGGCATAGCAAAGATGTTTAAATGCAAAGTACATGTCATGTCACTGCTTTTGATAGTATCTTTCATTGTGGCATTCTGAATCTGAGCAAACCCGTAAACAATACGAATACGAGATAGAAATTCATCGTATGTACTTTAGTCTTTCGCATGTCTCACTTGTGACACCTTTTGTAATGTACTTATCTTTCACAGTGCTTTTGAAGCCCAAGCTATGTTCTTGTGGAAAAGGGGGAAATCCTGCATTTGGACCTGAATTATTGATTACTATTGTTCTTGTATTATGTACTTTCTCCATCCAGAGTCTCAAATGGGACACCAGCTGGTATTGGTCTGACCTATGCAAACCTTGGAAACTTGCCGGGCGGAAATCTGGGATGGGAAGAACGGCCTGTTCATCCGATTGAGCACAGAAGTAATCGAGATGCGGATCGTTCGAGTACAGGAAGTAACATTAAGCCGCAGACCCCTTCTTCGGATGGGCAGTCTTACCATCATCAACATGGAAGCAATTTGCAGAGAAACAGTCGACCAGAAATTACCGATCTTGTTGAAGCAATGCATAATTTAAGAACACGTAAGTCTGATTATTGTATTGTATTGTTGAAAGTAGAAATCGTAAGAAGGGAATCGGATCAACTTTTCCGGGTAGCTCGTGTAAGTAAAAACAACCACGTCTAAAAGTTGATGGTGAAAACGTGTGTGTGCAAGTGGGAAGACGCTTGATTCTTACCGTACGTTGTTCACAGTGAAAGACTGGATTGCAGAGGCAGCATCCACACGAGTAGAAAAAGTAGACTCGTGAAAGTAGAAATGGAAGCATGAATTAGTAATGTGCAAAAATGGTTTTTAGCCTTGAACGAGTTTTCTCCGAGTTTTTCTCCGTCCTTCCGCATCGCCCATAAGTATATACTTTACCCTTTCCATTTGCAGACGGTTTAAAAGCTGTAATTTTTATCCAAATTTCGTGGTTGAAAGAAACAACGGTAAAATGAAGGTACTTGCATTATGTAGCGTTGTTTTCTTTTGAAATACAGTCAGCTTTCACATTGTTATTGCCAAACATTACTATGATTCAAAACTACAAACGTACAACAAACAAGCTCGTCAATCCTTGAAAGTGGATTCAAGTCTCTTTCTTAAATTTGCCTTCACTAGAAATTCTAAGTTCATTTATTTATTATTCAACTATGAGTGACGGATATTAGCATATTGACATAAATATGCTGCTCTCTGACAGATTCTGCTTCCTATAATATTTGACGCAAGTTATTGTTCGTTTCAAATGTGTATACAATGACTTATATGATATACATGTAGCTGACATTCCAGTAACTATCCATCATGCTAGCAATCCGGGCTATTCTAAACAATTAGTCGACAAGGGAAGTCATTTTTGAAACTTGATCTTGCTCGAAGCTCCAATATCGTTTACTATTGATCAATTTCACAGTCACAGTCTGACAGGTGACGGAGGCGAAAGAAACGAATTGACTATTTTATTTTCGTTTATGTCATATAGCTACATTAAATTGTTTTAAGCCTTTAGACTCGTAACTATATATGTTATGTATGAAAATGCATGAAGGTTAGTTCTAGGAGAGTTCCTTGTTCACACCCACGCTTATCTAAATTACATCACAAGAACGGAGTATGTGAATATGGTCTCTTGCTAACATCATGTAACTTTCTCCCTCTACCTTCAGATGGATCGCAAAGCTCCCAGCCTCCCGATGTGACGTCAACAGGCCAATCAAGACGAGTTGCTCCCGCAGATCGACTTAACAGGTTTAATCAGAAAAGAAGTCAGTCATCTGATGAAAGTTCAGGTAACAAAATCAGCGTAACCTGATTTCTATTTTAGTATTTCGGCAAATTTGTGAACTAGCGAGATAGCGATTTTCTCTTATTCTTTCACAACGGAAGATTTTATTGTTCCAATCTATACTGAAAGAAACTGGAAAAGTAGGTTGGTACTCATTGTGGTTTTATCCGTGCCTGAAAAAAGTTGATCGATATGATGAAGATGTAATGTGATAGAATGAAAGAAGAAATCAATGTATTATATATTATTCCAAAGAAGGAAAACAAGGAACCGTCTAGAGGTATTATGACATGATCCTTTTGAATTTTCTCTTCCTGGAATTTCCTCTGAAAGGAAAAACTCAGAAAAGGAAGTGTTTGCGAAGGGTTTCTTCAGTCTATATGTGTTTCCACCAGGAAGATCTCTTATGTATGTATACCTAAAAACCAGTGTATAAAACCACGGGGTAACAATCACCTACTGACACCAATACTAGTCGAGCCGAAAAATGCTACGTCAGGATATTGCAAATGATATTCACTTAACTTAATAGGCAGAATGGGAATGCAACTCAACTACTTTTTTGTTTAGTAATTGAACTTCTCGTCCTGTGCAAACTTTAAACACAATTTTCCTCTGAAAATTGGACGATTCAATTAGTTGTAGAAGATAAGAAAACTTTCTCTTTTTTCCATTACCACAGGCCATTAAGGATTAAATTAAAAGTAAAAAAATATGTCGAATTATTACACAGGCACAATAACCGGAACAGGAAGATGGAAAGTTTCAGCGAAAATTCAGCAGCTCCTCAACACCTTAAAACGTCCAAAACGTCGTCCACTTCCAGAATTCTACGAAGATGATGATATCGAATTGGAAATGGCAGCAAAGAATAAAGATCCAAATGCACCGAAACCAGAGGGCTCAGTGATGAGTCCAGCACTTGGTGAACAGCTTGTGGTAAGAAGAAAATTGGCTCTTCGCTTTATTAGAATTGAGCCCAGGGTTCTAGTTTTCGGGCACAATTCAACTTCTTCTCCCTTTCATGAGTTTCGCAAGAAAAGCAATTGTGGTTCTCGTTCTCATTGGCATTGTGGGAACTGAGAATCCGAAAAAACAGTCTACTGTACACAGTTGCCATTGTCGTGCATTTTCTGCTCCCACACACAATTTCCTTGTAAGACCATAAAAAGGAGGATTTGTTAAATTTTATGAGAACGGGACAAGTATGCCTTTGATCCCAAAATAATTTTTCCAAACAATAGATCACGTATAATAAAATTCCTCCATTGAATAAAATATGGAGCAGTGGAACATGTTACGGATACTGTCACATACAAGTACACGTCACACAATTCCTTTCTGTGGAATTTAGGACCGTACCTTGATCCATTTTTTCGCAAGAAAGCAGGCACACAGAGAGTTCCACGTGAAAAAACTCAGGACCAGATTTTGAAAGGCTCGCTCCACTTTTATTGGGTTATAAATGCTCGTGTTTCGCATCTTTTAACTCCTTTCACCCTTCGCTCCAGGCTTGACTTTTAGCAAACAAAATAGGATTTATGAGAAACTTGGAAAATGTGTTGGGAGGCGAATGCGAATATAGCACCAGTCGCAGAGTTGTAAGGGCGCGTAATAGAGTACCTAAATGGCACACTGCATCTTTTGGGAGGAGGTGTGTCCTTTCTTTATGCAAATGTAATGAGTTGAAGCACACGTTCCTAACATGCTGTAGTTTATGTGGTTATGTATCAAGGAGAGCATTTTGTGGCCATGTTATGGGAAGCAATAAAATACGTATAATATTTTAAACTGAAAATTTGGGATGAGAAAGATGCTTTAATACATGAGAGAGTGTCATGTATTCGTGCTCACACCTCGATTCCAATTTCATGTGATTCTGTTTCTATTTTTTACAGATCCCATCTGGTCTACCCCGGAATTTAGAAGCAGCTGTCCAGAGATATGGGTCAGCAACATTCAAAGCTCCTGTAGCTACCGTTCTAGATCCGAACGGGAAACTAACACTTACGCTTTCTTATGGTAAGCATTATTATGATCTTTCAGATCGACTAACGTAAGAGAATAGACGTGTATGACATCTGACTCACCATCCTGATCCTCGTTTTCATGTAGTCAGGTATTGAATTTGTTACGCTCAATTCGCTCACTTCCCCTTTTCCACTTCCTAACTTGATTACGCAACCACGTGCACATCTGCAGAAATTTTCTTCAGGGTTGGGTACTGAAACGTTCTGGTGAGACGAACATGTGCTGGACTACTTACCTATGCGTAGTTCATAAATACCTATGTACTTGTACTATATTTTGTAGTGACTGCGGCGCGTTGAGCCACCAAATTTTCCACTTTGCAAACAGGGAATACCCCATGTGTCCCTACTTCTAGCGGAGTGGTAAAACTTCAAAGGTTGAGAGAAAACTAGGGTATCTCTGAAGAAATTATTGATTTTGCATGGTGGAGCTCATGGTTGTGACCCGGATCAAATTTTGTAGTCGGTTTGCTTCCAACGACGAACTATTCTAAATTTTTAACTAGGATCCTTTAGAGCCTTGACGCTGTGGTTATATACACATGTTACTGACTCCAGACGTTTGTCCTTGAAGCACAGCACGAATATTTTTCAATCATAAATGTATATACATTGGTAAACATCAAACAGGAATAAATTGATTGGAAAGGGATAAATCTCAATATGTCAGATTTCAAATTCAGTTTGCCAGATTTGAAAACAAACAGAAATGAACCAATCTGAAATCAATCCGAGCAAAACAAGCGTAAATAAACTTTGGAGAAAGTACAACGGAGAAGGATGCGTGCATACTGGGATGGGGCATTGTGAGACATTTCCAATATTTTATGTACATTTGTCATCTTTCTTTTTCAGGTAAATTACTAAGTCGCTCCAACAAAATTGCATTTGCTTTGCTCAATAAAACTGGCCATAAAGGGGAAAGTGTAGTCAAGACTGGAGACCGTGTCGCCCTAATTTTCCCCAACAACGATCCTATCAACTTTATATGTGCTTTCTACGGTTGTCTCTTCGCTGGAGTTGTTCCCGTTCCCATTGAAGTTCCATTGACACGAAGAGTAAGTAATGTTTCTGTATAAATTTATTTTCAGTTTGAAAGCTTTGATTTCATGACTGTCGCTTTGAGACTCTAAGGGAAAGTGATATGTTTGGTGAAAGTCACAGGAAAATGGTTTACTACAACACGATAACACGCGGTGAATATTTCTGCCTTAATTTTACGCATCATTTGTTATTACCATAAAATATGAATGGTATAGCAAGAGTATACCATTAAATCACTCCAAATTCCAAACCGAAAGAGGATTGATTTTATCAGTTCCAGTGTAATAAAAGTTCAAACTTTTTGTGCGTGTGGATATAAGTTTCGCAACTAACTAAGGAACGAATACAATATTTTTCATAGTTTAAAGTTTTGATCACAAAGTCATTCAGAATTAAAATATCATTTATACAAAAAACAAGTGCAGCCAGCCTCTTACCTTGGGATTGGGATTTAGCATTAGTTTTCCTCCAAATCAAATGGGGATTTACATGTAAAATCTTAATTTGCATATTATCGAAAATTTTCCCACCAAAAAAGTTATTTTTTATATTATCATTTTTGTTATTTTTAGGATAAAAATTTATGTGAACTAACTATGTATTATGTAGCTAACAAATAATGTTTTTTCTCAATATTACTCGAGTGTACACATTACGTTAAGCAAGAAACAACTCCTCCATCGTTGATATTACCATGAATTAAAATGAGGAATCCAAGAGGGCTGTAAATTAAATCGGAGACAACACTGAAGAAACTGTCAAACCTAAAATGACAAATGAGGGCTTTGCATTCTCTAGAATATTAAGTGAAAGTAATATATAGTATATACGATATAACACATGGCGCATGGTATCTCGCGTTTTTTGAAGCAGTGATTTTTTCTTTCAACGAAATATAAGGGTGCTTGAATAAGTGCTTCAAATATTGCGGCCAAATATGATAGAAGACCAAATATGATGCCAAGTACTTCACTGCATTTGTCATTGACAATTTTCCAGTTTGAATGGTTTACTGAGGATATAAAACCAAAAGCTAAATATAATTGGCTTGTATACTTGATCCTGATATAGTTTCTTGTATTTTGTCTCTGTTGTGAGCATGATGCTTTAGTAGAGAAACGTTACGACCAATACAGGAACTATATCGATCGATATTTGATGAAGGTGAATCAAGTGTACCTCACTTTCATTGGTACATTTATTTTCTACCATAAAAAATCCTACATTTTTTAATAAAAGAAATCATTAGAAGTGAAACTGCAAAAGTCAGAAGTTTTCTTGACTATGCCGAAAGCTTTTGAGTGAAAGTAGAAACCATTATTTGGTCCCAAAAAATCGTTAAGTTTACGAACTCCCACGCAAGCATAGTTAGAGATGTATTTTATTGATGTTTTGATGTGACTTTCACTTATTATTTATAACGGTGACAAAACTACGTTTGCAATCATCATAATTGTTGTAACCATATTGTTCTGATGTGTTTTCTAGGACGCTGGATCTCAACAAATTGGTTTCCTACTAGGCAGCTGTAGTGTTCAAGTGGCCCTGACATCAGAAGCCTGCTTGAAAGGTCTGCCAAAATCGGCCGCAAGTGGAGAAGTAGTTGCTTTCAAGGGCTGGCCGAAACTCAACTGGTTCGTTACGGAGCATCTTGGGAAAGCACCAAAGGACTGGTCTCCTTCACCCAGAGTCACTGATGAGACACCTGCGTATATTGAGGTACTAGAATTAACAATGGTTTAGGCTTCTTAATCCTTGTCAATTTTCGCTTGTCGCTAACCAAGTCAGACAACCTAGAGTGTGTGGTGAAGTGGTGCTTTCATTACGCATATTATGATGCTTGTGACATCAGGTTCCAGTTTTTTTCAAGCTGAAAGACCTGCCGGATGTTCTTGTTCATTAGAATATATGCGTGAAACTGTGACAGTCTCATTAAATACTTCATGGTATAAAAGCATTGTTCTTTGTTTTACTTGTTCTCTAGTACACGACCGACCGAGATGGGTCTGTTATGGGAGTTACCATGAACCGAGCCGCAATGTTGGCTCATTGTCGCAGTTTGACAACAGCTTGCAACTACACTGAAGGGGAAGTCATGGTGTGTGTCCTGGATTTTAAACGTGAAGTAGGCCTCTGGCACAGTATCCTCACTTCAGTTTTCAATGGAATGCATGTCATTTTCATTCCATACGCTCTGATGAAAGTGAATCCTGCCTCATGGATGCAAATGATCACAAAATACAGAGGTATTATATAATATGATATACATTCGCCCAGCTATCTGCATGCCACTATAAATAAATCGACCCTCAACGAATAGTTGTCTTTTGGATGGCATGTAGAAACGTGCACGCTTTAATGATATCAGAAGATTGATCGAACAACAGATTGGTTGTGTCGTAGTAAAATTTAATGGTGGTTTATAAGCTTTATGACTACTGCACTATTGTCGGGTACTCTCAATGTTTCCTGCAGTGCTTGACTTGTATGTTTTCTGAAAATATTCACAGCGAGCATAGCCATAGTCAAGTCGAGGGATCTCCACTGGGGACTGTTAGCTACAAGAGACCATCGAGATATCAGCTTGGCTTCCTTGAGGCTGCTTCTTGTGTCTGATGGAGCAAATCCTTGGTCCCTATCCTCTTGCGACCAGTTCCTGTCCGTATTCCAAAACAAAGGTTTACGACCTGATGCCATATGCCCGTGTGCGTCATCATCTGAAGCACTCACAGTATCGCTCCGAAGGTATATCATTTACTTTGTTACTTATCATGTGTGTGGTAGAGAGACAAGATACTTTTGAAGAGGTAGCAAAACAGTGTGCGCCCACGATTTTCACGTGGTAAACAAGCTCACCTAATACCCATGAAAATCGTGTGGGATGATGACACTGATGAAATGCACAAGTTGTTTTGAGCTCAACTTTTGTATGCCGACATTGTGCAACCTGGTTTAAGCATTCCCTTCAAACTCATTTCATATTCTTGTTTTTTTGTCGCCACCCTCGCAGACCTGGACGAGCAGGTGTTAACGCGACAGGAAGAGGAGTCCTTTCCATGCAAGGTTTGAGCTACGGCGTTGTCAGAGTTGATCAGGAAAATTCTTTAACTTCACTGACTCTACAAGACTGTGGACAAGTGATGCCTGGAGGTATGTCCTTTCATTTTCCGAGTAAATGAGTAATACGATGACGGTATGCTTTTTGGGTTTCTGTTCACTTCTTCGGGGGTGTATTACACTTTTAATCCACCAGAATTCGTAGTCCATAGGGGAACCACGTCATTTCATTTGTGAATTCAGCTCTCCACTTTTGCATTCTCACATGCTCACGTCATTTCATTTATTTATTGCTGAGTAGTCACCAGCATGTTGATGTCATTGTCAGGCACTTGTTTTTCGATTAAAGCTGACTGGAAGGCATGATTATGGTGACATATGGACAGTTCGTGAAATGTTCACGGAGGGGATGAGGAATGGATCCCCAGCTTTATCTCCCGATCGATTAGATATTATTTCATATTCCACAGAATTTCACAAAAGAAAATATTTTGTATTCGATGTTTGTAACAGATGCGCAAGAAGTGAACTGATTTATGTCCTGTTTGCATATGTATTTTTATGCTTATACATCATCCCTTTTTATATATCGTAGCTGTGATAGTCGTTGTACGGATGGATGGACAGCCGTATACTTGCAAAACCGACGAAGTGGGTGAAATATGTGTCCACAGCTCGGCATCTGGTGCCCAATATTGGGGACTCCAAGGGCTCACGAATCATACATTTAAAGTACAACCGCTGCAAGCGGATGGGACGCCTGTGAGTGATTCAGAGTATGTGAGAAGTGGACTTCTTGGCTTCCTTGGACCGGTATGCTATCAAATTTTCAAATCAAATATTTTATTTTCTCCACTTTGTTCCTCCGTCACGCATGTACTAACCGCTATCACGCTATTTTGATTCATTTTTTCAGGGTGGCTTAGTGTTTGTATGTGGCTCTAGAAATGGCTTAATGAGCGTTAGTGGAAGAAAGCACAATGCAGATGATATAATTGCAACGGTGTTAGCAGTTGAGCCTATGAAATTCATCTATCGTGGCCGGATCGCTGTGTTCAGTATCAAAGTCTTGCGAGATGAGAGGATATGCGTGATCGCTGAACAACGTCCTGATTGCAGCGAAGAAGAGGTATGATGATGAAGTACTTACGCAATTGATGTGAAGGAGATTGATCAACTATCCTGTTGAATTTAATATATCCCGTATAAGTGGAAACGTTATGTCGAAGTCGCCAGAAAAGAGCTTTACATGAAGTAGCCTTAAGATATGGACTAATAAATTGTATTTGTGAATGTTTGTGTAATAACAGAGTTTCCAATGGATGTCAAGAGTCCTCCAAGCTGTGGATTCTATTCATCAAGTGGGCATCTACTGCTTAGTTTTAGTCAACCCTAATTGTTTACCTAAAACTCCTCTTGGAGGGATTCATTTGTCCGAGGTATGTACTTTTGAAAGCTTTAGTTGTGGAGTAGAATGTTGCTAATAGGTTGTTGATTACTGTGAAGGTTTTGAGTGTTCAAGTGAAGTCTGTCAACTTTTAGTTAGCTTCAAATTACCCAATTTTCTTATCTGTAGACCAAGAGGAGGTTCCTGGAAGGGACTCTTCACCCTGCTAATGTGCTACTGTGTCCTCACACGTGCGTAACGAATCTACCAAAACCAAGAGAAATTCACTCTGATGTGGGCCCAGCCAGCGTCATGGTCGGAAATATTGTTCAAGGAAATCGGTTAGCCTCGGCCCAGGGCCGTGACCTCGGTGTTGTGGATGAGGAGTCTGATACTGCTAAAAAGGTTGGCTATTATATGTCAGGAATTCTTAACCAATTTGGAGAAAATTTATTCAACTTATGATTCTCTTTTTGCCCACAGTATCAGTTCATATCAGAAATTTTGAAGTGGAGATCGACATCCACAGCCGATCATGTAATTTTCACCCTGCTGAATTCAAAAGGGACCGTTACAATGACAATGACATGCTCGCAACTGCACAAAAGAGCTGAGCGTGTAGCGTGCCTACTTTTAGAGAGAGCAAAGATCAATACCGGTGATCATGTTGCTCTCGTATATCCTCCTGGGTTAGATCTCATAGCAGCGTTCTACGGTTGTTTGTATGCAGGTGTGTTTCTGCAAACAAGATTACATTTTGTGGGTACCCCCTCGGTTTGTACGATCTAATTCTCACATTATTTGGTAAAACAGGAGCTGTGCCAGTAACAGTCCGGCCACCACATCCACAAAATTTGCAGACCACGTTACCTACTGTTCGTATGATAACCGAAGTTAGCAAATCCGTTCTGATCCTTTCTACTCAAAATGTCATTAAGTTGCTTCGTTCCAAGGTATTGTCCCTAGTAATTGCTAAATTATATGTGTGTTACTTCAAGTTACAATGATGAGATTTTCAAATAATGTCTTATTACAAATCTTGCTGCAGGAGGCAAGTAATGTCGTAGATGTGAAATCATGGCCTTTGACATTGGAAACTGATGATTTGCCGAAGAGGAAACTTGCAAGCATATACAGAGCACCAACAGCAGAAATGATTGCTTATCTTGATTTTAGGTATTACAATAATAGCATGACACACATTACATTCCAAAGATTAGACGCGTAATAACATTGAGTTTGTATAATGTCACCAGTTAGTCTACAACTTCTAACATTGTTCTTTGTTCTCAGCGTTTCAACGACAGGGATGCTAGCTGGTATCAAGATGTCACATACAGCGGTTACCTCACTGTGCCGTTCCATGAAACTTGCCTGTGAACTTTACCCGTCTCGCCATGTCGCCCTTTGTTTGGATCCATATTGTGGGCTCGGTTTCGCACTATGGTGTCTCAGCAGGTGAGATAAATTGTTTTATATCCTAAAATAAATGCACCGTCAGTAGTTTTATGAAGTATGCAATTTTGAATCATCTTTTGATATGTGTTGAACCTATGGCCTAGTTTCTCAAATTTGTTTCTTTTGTTTCAATCAAGTAATAGCTTATGGCTTTATCCTCGACGGGGAACATTTTTCCAACAAATACTGAGTTTTCGTGTACTTGAATTGTTTACAGCGTATACTCAGGACATCATTCCATTTTAATCCCACCATCAGAAGTTGAAGTGAACCCAAGCTTGTGGTTGAGTGCTGTCAGTCAATATAAAGTGAGGGATACATTCTGTTCGTATGGAGTGATGGAGCTGTGTACAAAAGGACTAGGATCATCAGTCGGTTTATTGAAACAAAGAGGAGTTAATTTGGCATGTGTAAGAACTCACACTCATATAAGAACGCATTTCGTACTAATTTTAATAATTCTAACCTATTAATCGGTTCAGAACGCGTCTTTTCAAAATTTTCTTCTTTAACAATTTTCAGGTTCGTACTTGTGTCGTTGTGGCAGAAGAGAGACCAAGAATTAATCTTACAAATAGCTTCTCTAAGTTATTCTCAGCTTTGGGTCTCTCACCTAGAGCTGTCTCCACTTCATTTGGTTGTCGCGTTAATGTCGCTATTTGTCTTCAGGTAAATAATCATTTTAAAAGCTTGGGCAAAATCTGTTTACTTTGTAAACACCAAAAAGGTACTTCTATTGACGATTTCGCTTAATGTTCATAGGGAGCATCTAGTCCAGAGCCCTCAACAGTTTACGTTGATTTGCGAAGTTTGAGGCATGATAGAGTCACGTTGGTAGAGCGTGGCTCTCCACATAGTCTATGTCTTATGGAGTCTGGAAAGCTACTACCGGGTTCTAAAGTTATTATTGCTAACCCCGATACAAAAGGACAATGCGGAGATTCGCATCTCGGAGAAGTAAGCAAAATTTCGTTATGAATTCCGAATCACCGATCTCTCACATTAACCTTCCGAACCAACTTAAACTTCCACATTAAACATTAATGATTTTATGACCTCTCTCAGATTTGGGTGCAGTCTCCACACAATGCCAGTGGTTATTTCACAATATTTGGTGATGAAAGCAGTTATGCGGATCACTTCAACGCTAGACTTGTTACTGGAATTACGGGTGAAGTATACGCACGCACGGGATACCTTGGATTTCTGCGGCGGACGGAAAATGTGCAGGCAGATGGAGGTAAAGATTTTGCATAGAATTCTATATCTATTCATGAAAGCAGAAGTCATCTTGATAAGCCATTTATGAATTTGAAATAATACATTGGTTTTTTTGCAAATAGAATTGCACGATGCTGTTTTCGTCGTCGGGGCCTTGGATGAAACAATCATGCTTCGAGGCTTGCGTTACCATCCAATCGATATTGAAAACAGTATCCTACGTTGTCATAAAAAGATTACCGAATGGTAAGCTGAAAAATATAATCCTCAAACTTTACAAATTGTCCAAATGCAACCAATGCCTGACTCTTAAATGTTTATCGTTTTAGTGCTGTTTTCACTTGGACGAATCTCCTTGTCATTGTCGTGGAATTGGAAGGAAATGAGAATGAAGCTTTAGATGTCGTTCCACTTGTTACAAATTGTGTCTTGGAGGAACACTTCCTTATTGTCGGGGTTGTAGTAGTTGTTGATCCAGGAGTAGTGCCAATTAACTCGCGTGGAGAAAAGCAGCGAATGCATCTTCGCGACGGATTCCTCGCCGATCAACTAGACCCAATATTTGTTGCTTATAATATGTAAGGTGTTAGAAATTTACATCCATAAGGAGCTTTGTGGAATTTGTACGTACTCGTGTCATCATTACAATCTATAAGATTTGCCAGTGTAACATTGTTTAAGGGTGTATTACGCCAAGTCATTTTTCCTTTGTAGAAGGCAGCTGTGTGTTCGACGTTTTCGACTAATCCTATAAAATGTAATAGTATTTGAGAAAGTTATTATGCAGGCAGAATTAACAGTAAGAAACTCTTGTAGGGGATATAAAACGAACCCGACACAAAACAAATATTATACTGCCCACATTCATATACCTAGTTCATGAAGTCAATGAATTTATAGCTGTTTATTCCGTTTTTCGGTTAAAAATATGGTTTCGCTTCTGGTTTTGCCAATTTTCCAGTTTTGCTCATTGCTGAAAACGCTTCAGTGCGATGTAATAATACCTATGAAATACATTGTTGAGCTTTTTTAAGTATATCGTAAATAGCCGTTATTCATCTATAGAGGTCAGATTTTCGAAATTCCGAAGTGGACAGGAAAGTATATAAATTCACAAACAACATTTTCTTCGGTTACTTTAAATTCATTAACTTCAAAATATATGACGTGTATACAAAAAATTTGTGCTCACATTTGACTTCGCATTGCAAATGATTATCCAGTTATGTTCAACTTTTCTTTTATGAAATATGGACTTTTAATCATATGTGAATTTAAGTTTAGGACATGGCTACATGATTTGATTTGAACCGGGCTGCACTTAAATCATGATTTAATTTAGATAAGAAACGACTAGGAAATTGTGTAATGGAAACAACCATTTGCAATAGTCTTATAAGATGTTTGTGCAAGAATAACAATAATGATCATGACCAGTACTGTTTGTCACTGGTCTCAAGTCAGTTTAAAAACACTTAAATGCTTTACTCCGTTACAATCTTGACTTTAGGTCTGATACTCAATATAGGTCAATTTCCTTCGAACGGTTTTCCTCCCTTCGTTACTCTGTCATGCTAATTTATTTTCGCTCGCGCAATCAAGAAAGCAGTATTTTACTTTCATGTTCACACATTCGTTATGTACTGGATTTCTTAACACAAACCTCAGTTTCTGAACTTCAAATCTCAAAATATTTAAATGAAATTAAAACAAAATGAAACTGCGTATAGCCTAGAGTACATATAACCGCGCATATTTGCAATTCGTATAGTTTTGCTAATTTTCAATTTTTGATACCGTGATATTTGATATGTGTACTGATATAATATATATGTGTAGTAGCTAGAGATTTGATTCAAGTCCTCATTTTTAGGATGTGATTTTATTTTTAAATCTGTAAGTTTTTTGCTAAATAAATTTAAAGTGTGCATGTATTCAGACAGTAACAGTATAACCAGTACCGTATAACTTTTTCAGCTGAGCTCTTCACAAATCTTCCGTTTGGAAGAAATGCTGTTTTGTAATTAATCATACAGTATAAGGTCAGATAAAGTTCATCCAGGATTGTTTTGAGTTTAACAATCATAGAATGTTTTACCTAAGAATTTGTTTAGTCATCATCACATTGAAACATTACACGTTAATAGGAAAGTTTCTGAAATGCTGTGTAGTTTTTGACAAGATTAATGTACCGCGAGGAAAGCGTAAATGACATGAATGTAAGTAAATGGTTAGAATATACGGATTAAACATTGTTTATATATTTCAAATTTTTACGCATTTATATAGTCTTGTTTCTCTTTCTATCGGATCATGCCGTTGTACAGCGTTTTACGTGACCATTCTCATTCCTCTCATCTCTGAATATAACACAAAAGAATAATGCTCTGAAACGCATATTTGCTGAAAGAATATGCGGCAAACTATATGTGTTAGATTTTCTGCTACGACTATAACTTTTAGTATAACAGTAGACTAAAAATACGTGTAAGTTTAAGATTATTATGATGTACCAGCAACCTGTAAGATTTAATATGACGTAAGTTTGGACAGTTTAAATGATGCTGCAGTAAAAGGATTTCTTATTGTAACTATTCAGTCAGCCATATTACTAAAAAAGGAAGCAACTGTAGAAGATAAAGATACCACCAAGTCGTTAGATAAAAATACGTTTGTTAGTGAACACTAGTGAATATTACTACTTTGGAAAAAATATAAATAAAAAATTAAATTTACAAGAAACTGTAGTAGTTGTACAATGAAAACAGGATGTGCTTTGAATGCTTTTCACAGTGAAAAGGTTACTGATAGTTTGTACGTAATTTTTACTGGTTGCTCTGTTGGGAAAAAATACTTTACAAATTTAGTCTGATTCCATTCATCAACAGCCAGGTTTATTACATTTACAACAAATTTGGAAATCAGTATGTAACATTTGAAGCACATACGGAAACTGTCTCCGATAATGCGTTCATCATAAATCCAAACAGAATGTTAATGATAATGAAATTGTAATGAGTAAAATACATGTACTCGTATGATCGAATGATTCGCAAAAATTAAACAAAAAAACTTTTGTTATGAAACAAGCTAATTGGTTACCAAAGTTGTAAGTTTGATTGCACAGGGGTGAATACCTTTATATTTGCATTTATACGCTTCAAATGACCAGTTTGCAAATTTTGCTTGCACTGTATCTACCGCAAGAAAATTTTGTGATACTCATACAAGTAAATGCGCCTGAGTACTTGCATAAACCATCATATAACGAACATGGACCTCCCGAAAGAAACGGAGCTGTCACATTACGAGGCAGAAATTCCGTTAAACGGAATAATTTCAGACTTGATTACATTATCCGATGCGAAGGACATCCAACAATGGCTACCACATCGACACGGGGAGCTTACAATTTGCGACCTTTGGCAAATTTTACCGTGCAATTATCGCTTCTTCTTCGACGGAAGAATCATGCTTGGTCCTGGAATGCCCCTGTGGATTTACTTGGTATCCCTCTTTGTTGCAATATCCACGAGCTTCATTCTGTTCGAGTGAGTTCCTGGTATCAGTTAATTTGGAGCAGTTTGTACCACACTAATTCTGACATGACAGCTCTACGTATATGTTTATGACTACAATTCACTTCTATCTAGTGTGCTGCCCGGTGAATATTGGACAGATATCGTATCAGGGACACTCCTAATTTTTTCCGTTTCAATTTCCGTTTACAACCTCCTCAAGGTCGTGTTTACTGATCCAGGGTACATACTTCCACATTGGTGTGAGCATACCGAAAGACATTATAAACATCATTTTATTACACACACGCACAAACTGTGTGGATATTTTTTGAACATAACACACATCATGGATCTTGAAATGTTTGCTACTTTTTAAGGACTCTTTTTTCTGTAGTTTCTAGTCAATCCGAACAACTGGCTGGGCTAACTGTGGACGAGCTTTCCAAGAAAGATGGATTCACTTCGTATTGCCGAATCTGCAAAATTTTCCAGCAACCCGAAACTACTCATTGCGACACATGCCACGCATGCATAGGTAGCGCCGAGAAGTTACTACATATTCAATATTTCTTTCGATGATTTCAATTTTTACTCAATTTTTCGTTTGTCTATAGACAGGAGAGACCATCACTGTGTCATTTTGGGCACTTGTGTTGGAAAGCGAAACTTTCGATCCTTTTACATATTCATCATCTCCACAAATATTGCTCTTCTCATTGGACTGATTGTATCCCTCACGCATTTCTATCAGAGTGAGTTTCGTTTCAATACGCAAAAAAGCTTTTTGGTTTACACATTTCTGGGTCTATGGATCGCATCCATTTTGTTAATTTATTTCTTGTCAAGTGGTTTATTACTGGAACAGCCTGACTCTATTAACCTATATCCCACGGTTTTGTGGGAAATGTGAATTCTGGTAAAAGCTAGATAATACTACTCATGTATAGAAAGGAAAGCGAAAGATTGTTATACGGTTCTCACAGATGCTCATGAAAAATGAGTTTAGTGAACCTAAAAATGTATGCTACTCGTTCGTCAACTGAAGATGAGATGTTCCGTGAAGTATCTCGTCTCACGAAAATACACAAGCATTCATAGGATTGTCGAAAAATAACTTATCAATTATCTTATCATACGTAGGCCGTACAGCAAATATTGTTTTCAACTCATACCTTAGAGAAAGTTGGAGAAAGTTTTATGTATAGGCGTGACTGGGGCATCGTGATACATATAATTTCCTACCTGATCAACATAAAAATGATATTCCCAACTTTCTATTTCTTAGATGTGGTTCAATACGGCGTAGGTTTTGCTATGAAGAGGGCTGTAACTTTGGGCTTGATTCTAAGTACGGTGTTAATACCTCCGATGGGATTTTGTACTTTGGTTGTGCTCCCGGTCAGCCACACGATTTTCGTTTATCTGGGCATAACTCTTGACACCCAGGTACTAGAAATTAGTGTTTATCAGTGTTGCAGAATATTAAAAATTGGACTGATAGACTAGCCTACTTCACTTTTTACTATTCAATTTCAGAAATCAGGCCCATTGGGGGGCAATGCTACTGGAACTAAAATGACATTTAAGGAAAAGCTTCTACAATTTGCTCGTAATTTCCATGAAAGAGTCATTAAGGATCCTCCTCCAAGTCAAATACCAACCAGTCGTAAGAAAATACTGGAATATGACGGAAATCGTCCTAATTACAAAATAATTATTTGGAAATTCAACTTGACCAATGGGATCCGACCGAATTAAGGTCGATTTTTATGTCTGCCATTATTTTACTAATTACTACAGGGCTACAACTCACAGTGAGTATGCAAGCAATCAGTCGGTCAAAGGTTGTCAACATGATTCATAATGAAATGCAAAATATCCCCACCCTGAAGAGACACATCCAGATTGTACAGTCTTCCTCTATGCTTTTGCTGAAAATGATGCCTTATCTCAATTATAGATTGGAACAGATAAGGTTACATGATGTTGGTAAGTCAGAAAAATCTTCAAAGTATGTATTATATTTCGATGCGATGTGATCTACACAATTGCTTTTGGTTTACACTAATAAACTGTTCAATTCCTTGTCAAGATATCTACGGGAGTTATCGCATCTCAATCCAAGATATCGAAAATGCTAATGTCGACGTGTCCCTTGGGTCTAACCGCCGCAGCCTCTCATCCATTCTTTCCAACTTATCCAGTAAACTGAGCGGATTTTACCGTAAATCGAAAACTAGCAATAGCTCTTTAAATACAAAGTTCCGCTTGAGAACAAGAAAAGTAAGCAATTTCAATGAATTCGGTAATGGTAACGTAGTGGGCAAGCCATGAAACAATTTATGGGGAAAATAACTTATTAAGATGCCAGTGTTCCAGATATTGCATACATAGAATTTATTTCCATTAATAAATATAATTTTTAACACTCTTTATCACATGTATCATGCACAAAAATCCTTATCATAAGCTTATTACAATGAGCATCTATTTTGTAAACTACAACAAAAGATGATTTGGCAAACGGAAGTGGTAAAAGCTGTACACATTTTTAAGGAACGCTCTCGAAATAATCATGATTAAATTGTAATTGCTACGTCAAAGCACTATTCCTGATTTGTAAAAGTCTTTAAAATTGTTTTTAACTTTCCCCACGTCTCTAGTGAAGCTACACAATATCGGAAAAAAAAGCTTGCGATCTATTCACTCCATAAAACGCGCTTTAGATCTACGCTCTTAGGACGGGAACAGGATGGATCTTATTAAACTTGGCATCTTATTATTTGCCAGTAAACTTGAAATCGACACTGATCATAAGTATTTTGGACGGTTTAGATTCTATTGTTCAGAAGAAAGGTTTCATATTATTACTAGCCACAAATCATATTGCTAAATCTATGTTTTCTGTGAATCTATGAATTTGTTCTATATCAAATGTTTGGTGCTTAATCTTAATGACTGATATGTTTGCATGTTTATGTACATTAAGTTGATTTGACATACGAAATCCTCTTCAAATTTCAAACATCGATCTTCTTCTTGTTCAGGGTCCAAGAAATTGGCTCGTACTAAACAGCAATAACCAACTGCTGCTTATCATTAGGAATGCCCTTGACATCATTCCAATTCCGAACGCATTCCCACCATTATTTGCAGGATCATACTCAGAGCCCCTTTTCTGTGGATTGTTCGATCTGCCGGATGTTCCAGATGATGAAAGTTTGTCAGTTTTCGGTTTCTCATTACCGTACAAACCTTGCATAGTCGTTGGCCTTGGAGGAGTCTGCATTGTGCCTTCATGAGATCCATATTTTGAAGGCCGGGGCTGGTCTAATTGAAAACGGGTGCTCTGTGCGAGCTCCCCATTGCTCGTCTCTGCGGAGTCCAAAAACTCTGGGTTTACTAGCGGCCCTTTATTAGTCACCCTCCAGGTGGACTGATCAATTCCTGGACATTCCGTCTCACGAAAGGTGCTATCGGGAAAAAAGGGAGAGAGAAGACACGCAGTTAATGGCAAAGTACGATAAGGCTTAGGGCGTATTCAATATATACAGTAAAATAGTAATCAGAAGAAGAAGAAAGTAAGGAAAAAACTTTCCCCCTTTTCCTCGCCCTCTCTTTATCATGAGAAACAGCTATTACTACACATTTCTTTCTGAGAGAAAAACTTCGTTTTTTTGTAAGGAAAATAGGTAAATTAGACAATAGAATACACGAGTGTCACAGAACATTGCTTTTCCCCCAAGGTCCATAAATGAGTAAATCATGGGACATGCTAGGGCTATTTTCACTTTAATGACATACTTCCTTAATCATACTGTTGACGAGAAACGTTCTTTTATTATTATACGATATTCATTCAACGGAAATTTAGTTGGCACTGGTCTGGTGTCGGCAAATAATATGATTCCTTGACATGGCACGCCGAGCGGCAAAGGAGAGGGACGAGATGATGACTAATGACTTGCATGCAATCTGCAATCTTTAATCTAACGCATATTTCTTGCGCGTTTTCTTTGTCTTTTCAGGGAAAGACCTGAGGAGTTTTTCCTATTCAAGAATTTCCTATTTAACAAGAAAATAACATGCCATTGTGACAATTCTTATGATGACATGTCCACACAAAAAACTTTTTCAAGGTTTAGTACCGTTTGGAGAAGCCATTTCTTTGATATATAAAAAGCATGTATTCAAACCTTAAAGCGGAGCATTGCTGTGCTACAATGGACAAAGACTTGTCAAGTGTCGATAGAGCCAAGGTTGTCGCATTAAATCCACCTCTATTGTCCGATGACTTGTATCTTCCCGAGGGTGCGGGTGGATTGACGTTGAACTGCGTTCCCCGAGAATCACATTTGCTAGGCGTTTTCTCCAGGATACAACTTCGGAATTTCGCCCTTGCACTGGACATTTCATCAGAAAAAATAATGAACTTCAATCTCAAATTATGATTATGACGAATCAAAGTGGGATATACATACGATTCAAACATGTGTGCAATTTATGCAGCGAAAAGTTATTTTATAAGACAGTTTCATCTCCTCTCCCCATTTTGTTGTCATTCACATTAACTGACAAGCCATTTTAGTAGAGATAAACATTCGTTGAAGTTTTTATAGTTAGGATATGTCATTGCTCTTTACAGCACGTGCGTGTCAAGTCAGTCAATTATTCTCGCGTTTGAACAAATCAGCCGAGACAAGCATTTATTTTTTTGTTCGGTGCGGTGAAAGCGAATTGAATGCAGTTGATGAATAATATAAAGTGGAGAAAGCTGTGAATGGATGCAGCACTTGCACGAGAGTTGTAAAAGCATGGGCATTGAGTTATTGGCATTAAAAATTTACGGTAATCTATTCATTTCTCCCATTATTGTGAAGCTACTGTGCAAATATGGAAGTACTAAACTACTACAAAAGCATCCATAAAAAGTGAAAGGGGACAACTCAATAACGTCGGCTGTAAAAAAGGTGACTCATCAGTTTATTATTAGAGGAACTATATATTCATTTGCCCCAGTAAAAGTACACGCTAAAATGGAAACAATAGGTTTTCCGGTTTTCATGTCACTTGTGTTCCTGTTTGCTTACTCACTAGGGACTCGGGGCCACACAAGCGGAAACATTTTCATGAGCAAATGACCAAATAAAATACAAAAAACTCTGTTGTCTCTAGTGCCATGAGTCAACATGGCAAGAAATATGTTTTGTCCTGTGAACATTAAGGGTTTCAGTACACTTTCTTTGACAAAATTGTAAACACAACACAATTCTAAGTTTGAGAAAGCCTCCGGTGAAAGTGGCAACTGACGAAGGAGGCATAATAAAGCATATGGATGTGACGCTTCTTCCGCACTTTGCTTCTCATAAATAAAAATGAAAGAAAGTGCGTATGTAATACATTTATGCACACGTGTCTTCATTATATTTGTGAGGCGAAACGGTAGCATATTATAATATTCTTTACAGTTTCGCCAGGGGAATGTCCTATCAAGAGGGGACAATTGACAGTCAAGATGAAAACGTTCTCAGAGGTGAAACTGGTGAAAGTAAAAGGAAGAGTGTTTCCGGCATGTGCAATATTTATTAGGTGACAAAAGCACTTCAACATGTACTTCAGCTATTGTTACACACTGTTTGATTCTACCTGTTTTTCATCTTAATATTCTTGATCGAGTGCAATAAACTTACCAACATATTTGCTTGATATTGGCGGATCCACCGGAGACTAAGTCGATCAAATATCGGTACTGGTTACCACAATACGCTCCTTGGGTTGAGATCTTTTTGACACATGGGGCATGATGCAGGTACTCTTTGAAGTACATTAGGAAAATACACTTTTTAATATAACATTATGAATATGGTATGCATGTTATATTTAAAGGGTAAAATGAAATATTTTGTGATCCATACCTTTGCGATAATCTTGGTCCTGACATAATGTAGACATTGACACGATCGGGTCTTTGAAAGCCTTGTCGAATTCAAACTTTTGCTGTCTTGACATACATCGACTGGTGTAACTTTTTGTGCATGAAGTCAACTCATTCCATAAACTAGAAAATTCATATTTCAGAGTTGGAAAGTGATGCAAATGTACATAAATTCATTTTCATTAGACAATTAAAAGAGGTAATTTATCGTCTCTACCTGCAAACTCTGTTGACAGATTTGGGATTGTCTGGTACGACCAACTCTGGATCTTTATACAGTGGCTCAGCGTTATCAGCGCACTTTTTTAGCTGTTCATCGGTGCAAGTTTCCGGTGCTGGAACAAGGGCCGCTTCTCCCTTCCATACTGTCAATTTATAACAGGAAAATGAGAACTTGTAATGCAACGATCATCAATTACTGAAACCCGCCTTCATCTAACTCCCTCGCATGCCTACTGCTGGTAGTAGCTTAATAATATAAGCTATTGATCCGCAGTGGAAAAACAATTAGCAAATTACGGTCAATGCCCATAGTTGTACCTACTGCTTTTTACGGCACGCATTTGTATGTACCCATATGCATGTATGCAGCACAGAAGACATGACTTCGTGACTCAAAGATATTTATTGGAATGCGATGAAAGAAATGCTACTCCCGAACTATTTAAAGCCCGTTGACCGAGTAATTATAGAGTCGCATGATAGGATCAGAGGACTATCAAGATTCGGAAAAGACGATTGCGTGCAGTTTAAATGTGTATGTACCCAGGGGCAGATTGAGGCAAAAAAAATGTTTCTAGTGTCCTGACATGACTTACTGATTTTTGGTCTCTTTGTGTGAGGTGCACAGGTATATTATTTACGCAGTAGAATTTAAGAATAGCTTCAGAAACCCAAAACTCCAATGCAAAATTGTACTTTGTACCGTTTTTAATTTACACATGTGCAAGACATTAAGCTTCTTATTTCAACCCAAAGCACTACAATTTGTGTTTGGTTTGCATAATGCAACTCAAAATTGGCATTGATCTGAAGTTGATTAGCAATGAAATGAAAGCTGCACATTTTTGGCACAGGTATTTTTTACATATCCTGGATTTTATTTATGCGTGTGCCTATCGTTAGAAGGATTACGCATAACAAGGAGACTGAAATAATGTTATTATGTTGCTGGTATTCATATTTCTTCAAGTTTGATCTGCAGTACTTGAAAGCAAATCGTGTCGAATGTTACAGTGATAATTATCGAACGTAGGTATTGTATGGGCAGGTATATCGCCAATATCGGCACAAAATTAAGTTGTATGAATAAAAACATGCATTTCCTGTATTCACGGTCATTGTTGAAGAAAGCATTTTATTAAGACGACAAACTATATAAAATTACTAGACTTTCATTCCATTTCTTCTTCCCCGACCACTCGTACTGAGCAAGGTTACTTGATTACGACAAGGTCAATCATTTCTTTGCTTATTACATGGCCGGCCTTAACTGAACCAGTTAGTCTCATTTGCTAACCGTGCCGTTTTCCAAGGCGTATAACTCTCCTCTATGTATGTTGTTCAATATTTGCACTGGCACACAATACAGCCACTCATTGGCTCTTATCAAATTTTAAGGATAATCCCGTTCGCGAAAAGGGTAAGCTTATAATTAGCCAAGAAGGAAATCAATAATTAGAAACAAAGGTAGTCCGAGCACGATGTTTAATCTAATTGTTCGGAGTCAAGAGTAGTTCTACCGATTTTTTGATACTCTTGTCATCTTTTGCACCATGAAATTACATCAAGTTTGGATGATTCGTTCAATTTGTGAAGAAGCATTTTTAATTAAAAGTTTTAGTGTGTCCTTAAGTGACACAAAGTACATTAACCCGTTTCATTCATTTTATTCACTTTTGGGTGACACGTTCACCTTAAAAAGTGAGGAACACAATAAGGGACAGTACGAAAGTCGCAAATAAGAAAAATGATACAAAATGCAGTAACGTAAATTATAGGATTCGTCCGTCGCGTCGCTAGAAAACGGAGTAATAAAATGCACACAATACGAAGAGTACTTGCTACTGCAGTAGACATTATTAATAAAGGCTTCGGACACGTGTGGCATTTAGTTAAGTATATATAATGCACTACATGATGAGTATCAAGTGTCATACCCAATTACGAGCCGCAGTTATGAATGGGCAGCGGCAACACTATCTCGCTTTGAAGTGTGACGGTGACGAACCCAACACTACTCTAGTACGAAAGACAACGATCTTGATCGTTACGCAACAAAGGCTTAGCCTAGAAAAAGACCCTCACCCCATCTTCAAAAATGAAGCCCAAAAGGCACTCGGCATAACTATCATCTTAACCATTTAAAAGCGTTGATTTAATGACTTTGGCGAAATGTATGAAGGCAAGCCAAGACATTTTTACGCTTTTTTAAAGTTTTTTAAAAAAAGTGAGGACTACATGCATAAATTTTCTTACCTAAGACTAAGAATAAGAAAATATGAATCCACCATTTATCGTAAACCATTTTGTCCTAACAAGTCAGACTAGACGAGCTCCTCTCAAATTTCTAATTTATATTTGCACGCGTGCACTAGATTGCGTAGAGAAGGATAGGAGGTGCACCAAAATTTTATAATTTGCACTTGTGCAACACTACGCACTTCACTTGGAACATTTCACATTTTATTACGAATAATGTTTGACCTCGATATTATTTCGAAAATGCAAAAGAGCCTTTTACAAAATCAAATCGAAGCATGTTAGGACAAAGTCTACCAAATATTACGCTCTGAAATTTTGCCTGGATTTTTTTCACTGGCAAAAGTTTCCCAGAAACTCATTTTAGGGGTTGAGAATATATATTCCTGAGCTAAACTTAAGGAAATTCGATATATTGTATTGTACAAGGCGAGGGCAACTTCACATTCCACACGTAAATCACACAAGCACACCGTCTATATGGCTGTTATAGAATGGGATCTGCGGAGCCTATGCAATGACAGGTTTCACGGACTTGTGACTAGGTCAGCTCGAGCTTATTCAGGAAACTGGCTAGAAGTTGGACTTGAGCACGCGATTTTGTCATCTCAGAAAAAAAATTCTCTGCCAGAGACCATAGGCCAAGAAGAGTGGCAGTGCCAGAGTAGAAAAGAGTAAACCTCTCCGGTTGGATGCGTTTCTTTAGTTAAGTTTTGCCGTTGTGCCCATAATAACGTACTTTTTATAAGTTTGCCATGTTAGTTTATCAAGCTCCGCATATCAACGTTGGGGGAATTCGGCCATACTTCACCATAGCTAAATTCGATGTTGAGCTCCCTTCTTGGCGACTTGCGACCATGCAGTTCATGTGTACGTGGGAGATTCTGATAAATTGTTGGAAGGGGTTAAATGGCAAACCTACCTGAACTGCATGATGGTGTATTATAAGTAAACCTTGTTGTTTCATTGCTAGATTTCTACATGCTGCATGTTCCTTACCTGAACTTTTCTTGTGACATAATACGAGGAAGCATCTAGATACGAACAAAAATACCCGAACGCGGTTTGAATTGTTGTTGTGTTTTTTACTTTGGACTTATGTGTGGACATGGTGCCTTAGCCATACGTAATATATGACAAATATAACTTCCACCTCCCGTGTTAGTTTTTACATGGCCCTAATGATTTTGCCCCAACTCTTTTTTGTTTGCATTATTGGAATAGTAAAAGGAGAGCAGTGATACAGTTTTCCTAATATTCTCCAACAACGCCTTTTAAATGATCGAGGTTGACTCACGAGGTAGCTGCGTCATAGATTACGTTTTTCTTGTACCATAATCGCTGTTGTGTCAAACACGACGTATGATAAGTATGATGCCGTACTGCCTCATCTCGTGCAAATGAAATATGCACATATGCTGCATATTTTAAAATTATGTTCACCAAGACACGGTTCCCGAATTGTGTTTTTACATAAAAAAATGCATGCAATAAGTAAGCAAGTCTCATGAACCAGGACACGAGATGTTAATCATGATTTGCGATATTTTTTAATGTCTTGTACCTTGGGCTTAATGCATCGCATTGTAATTCTGTCGATTGAAATAAAGGAATATTCATGCACATTTCGGATTTACTCCAAACCATCTCTTTTTTGCAGGTTTTCTAGTTTACGAAATACATGAACATTTTCCATTAACCCGTTCTAATTATAAGTATAACATAGGTAAAATCCGTATTGAAATTGTTTAGAATCAATGAACTTGGTGCATAACGGTTATTTTCAATAAAGTTCAGGGAAGTGCAAATCGTTTCATTTTCCCCTTGTATCCTCATGTTAGTCACTTTCTCCACTACGAATTTGAGTGTCTTGGTCGACCAGTCACCCTACAGCTCAAGCCTGTATCAGGAAGCCCCATCGGAAGAGAGAAAGCACAAACTATATGATTTGGACGCAGATTAAGCCTGAAGGGTGATTGATAACCTTTCACAACGTACGAACATGAGCGTATCACAGTATGCCTGATTGTATATTTATTTTACACACGCGGCATCCCCCACGAGTTACATTTTTTATGCAGCCTTTTGTGTTCCTATAATATTCGCCTGTCTTATGTGAATTAAATATATTGAGAAGTTTGCCACACGGCAGATATTCAGCATTGTAGGAGTTTCTTTGAATAGGGAAAAAAAGTAATAAATTTGCCCACAAGCAACAAAGAATTCTTTTCGTTGAATTCTCTCCGCACCGCTTGCCCCTTCAGAACCACTTCATTCATTTCTTCGTACCTACTTACAAACGTCAGGAAGTGTCATTAGAAGTGCTTGTAATATAGCATCATTATTTCCAGTCTCAATCTCAATACAAAGCTATATATTCCCATTCATTCTTCAGGAAACTAATTCCAAACCAATGAATGGAGAAAGCTGTGCTGGGTGCCTTATTGCATCCATTATATGTGTAGCTTTTTATTCTCATTTTTTTGGAAAAAAGCTCTGATAAACTCGAACTACGTGGACAATAAAGCTTAAAGCATATAACCGTGTGCGTGAATTTTTATGTGGAGTTTTTGTAGTTTATTCGTAGAATAAATATAGATTTGCGAAACTTGTTTTTTTGTTGCAAAAATTGCCATTTTGCGCCTCAATTGGTAACACGAGACAACTTTCATTCATCTGTCTGGATAACAAATGAAGTCAATTTTGGACTAGGGTGAGTGGTTCGTGTCCGGTTTGACTTACTGAACGTGTGAGGTGTCTTTGGAAAATTTTCCCACCTGGGATTTGGGAATTTCTCCACTCTGCGACGTAGCAAGGGTTACTTTATCAGGGCTGACATGGTAAGGATGAGTACATCATTTACGTAAGAACCTTGATCGACGGCGGCTGCATGTACGCATTTAATCACAATACGTGTTGCGGCAATGACGTACGAATCTCATCACTTATGAATGCAGACATTAAAATGTGAAACGTTGTAATACGAATGATACAAAAGCATTATTAATTTTCGAATTGGGTTTAGGTTTTCATGTAACGTCATAGACTCAGCGTATTTATGACGTGACGTATGCAAAGCTGTTTGGGGAAAGGCAGCGCAGATATTTTGCTTGCACAATTCAGATAAAGATGCTTGCACTTTTTAACTTTCCTGATTTTTTTTAATTCTTTCCATAAAAGTCATTTAAATTATTAATGTAACAACAATAATTCATAAAGTTAACGTTAAATATGACACTGTCACCTATACGTCTACTTTATAAATTAGTAATAAAAATTGGTCTAGCTACCAGCTACCTGTTTTCATAATGAAATAGTACATAATATACATATATACTTATATCCAAATCTTAATCACAAGCTCCTATACATTCATATTTCTTCCACTTTCATCCTTAATCCAAATCTGTGACTGAAAAGTTATATACTTTATTTATATGACACAAAAGTTACTGTGATGTATACAGGATTTATTTCATTTCATGTGGTGATATAAAAGATGAAAAATTGTATGACTTTATATGCTTCAAAACAGGTATAAGGGATTACAAAACCGGGAAGTGTGGGAAGCTCTATGTTATCATGTACTAAAATATGTATATTTTTACATTAAAATTGGAATAAAGACAAACAAATTGCAAATTCAGAGCACACAAAATGTCACCGGACGGAACATAAAACCTTAAAGTACTGAACTTAAAGTAGGTATAATTAAAATGAATAAGATTTGTCTTTCATAATGATATTAAAAGGATTTAAAACGATTTTGTACAACAACAAAAAGATAACCATGAGTCATGAGATAACCGGAGTGAAAAATGCTCTCTCGAGAAACATTTTTTATAAAAATGGCGAAAAAATCTTCGCGATCCTTTAGTTACGTCTTCAGGTATCTGAATTATTTGAAAATACTGCTGTCTGTCTTGTGTCATGTGGTATTCATTTCTCTTTTAATTTAAAAATTCAGACTTTCCGTTGAATGGAGATTCCCGAAGCTGTAAGTGGTTTTTACTACTGTAAAAATGTGTGTGTTGTAAATTAAATGATTGATTCAAAGATGTAAGAATTAAAGTTGCTACAAACAGTGAGACAAGTACGTTTTTACAATCTGGCATACTGGCAAATAATAATATGTCATGGTACGTTTACATTCGAATGTGGAGAAAGTTTGCGGGTACAAACCCCAGATCTAAACATGAGTCGAAGATGACGTGCAGAATGCAGTAAAAACAAATGTAACAAAGGAGAATAAGATCACAGTCATGGAAGGGTTTAGTATTGAGCTGCCAGCAAATACTGGACAATACGGGCACTGGTAGCTGCCGCAGACTTGGCAGATATCCAACATGTAAAGATCCAATGCTTCAAATATCGTTTCATTAAATCTTTCCGGGGCATAATAATCATAAACTCGTACAGGTAAGTATCGTGTCATGTTGGCAACTGGATACCACCTTTGTAATGTGAAGTTCACACAAGTTGGTTTGATTTCCAGCTACGCAAAACAAAACCATGTCAAATTTGATTAGTGCGTGTGAATATGCTCACGCAGTGTAATTATTTTGGAATGATTGTATATACTTACGTAGTCAAAATAGAAAATAACTTTCTCAGGAAAGTATCGAGCTCGTCTCAGAGTGGGAACATATCCGTCAACAACGTAATCATCCAATTTCTTCTGATGCACGAAATATCCCGTGGGAACTGTGACCTCAAGGACTGCCATTCCAGAACGCTCGGACTCTTCCAAGTAGGTCCATCTGAGAAAGTATCACGGGAATTGTTATTAAAATATATACAATTTGTTGAATTAAGATTATTCTGCAACAGAATGCATTTATAGTTCAGTTCTCCAGGTACGCATGAACGACATACCTTTGGCAAATTTTGTAATCAATCAATGAAGCGTTTCTGCCAGTGTAGCTGGCTTCAGGTATCAAAGAGAAAGCTCGTACGGGCGGATCCGTTATAAATCTATCTCGATCAACTCCATATTGCGCCTGCATTTGAAGAAGAGCAAAGCCAGCACCTTTCACCTGCACTTTTACGCTTCCATACGCATTGGGAATCTACAAAGAGAAAGAGTCCCGTATACAATTTCGGCAAATGCAGAACAGCACTTACCCTACTTTTTTTGCAAAGTAATGATATTTCACGCAATGCCTCCATTATCCCACACAAGAGAGCTTGAGTTTAGTTTACACACAAATAAATGCAATATGCCAAAGTATTACACATGCGACTCTCTCAAATAACCTTTAGAACTCGCCGTGTGGACAACTGATCTGCATTGATACGGAAAGTGGTGACGCGGTCTGGAATGGCAACAGCTTCAATAGTGACGGTTAAATCAGTGACATTTCTTATGTTGGACCTGATGGTATAATCAATCAGAGCTTTCATCGCAGCAGCGGTATCCTGTGAAAGCAAAGTAAAGGGGATGAAGAGGTGGAGCGATTTTCCCCAAAATATACGCATATATTCCCAAAACAAATCAACACTGTGACCTCAAATTCTCAATATCAGAATTAGTATTGACCTGTGTCGTCGACCAGCCTCCATCATACAAGCGCTGGCTGTTGATCCATCGCACGATACGTTGTATGAGGACTACTTCCTGACGTGCCACATAGACCATTAAAGCATATGCCGTCGTCTCTATGTTGCTGGAGTCATACTTATGAGGCAATCGGGGAAGTAAAAATGGTTTGTTATTCTCCAGTTTGTAATCCGGTGTGGGAACTCTTTCTTTTCCCCAGTATTCCAAGTCATCTGAAAATGTAATTTGCACCATAAAGATAAATTTGCTAAGTTCCATTCATAAACAGTAAACTGGGCACGGCGCAATAAAAATTGGCTTCCAGCCTACCAGACTGTTGTTTCGCCCCTGACAAAATTATGAACGCTGCATCGGCTTTTGGACTTTTCGTCAACATCAGTACATATGCTACAAGAGCAATCTGGTAAGGATCGCCATACTTCAGTTGATCAACTTGGATTTCCAAATAGTTTATAGCCTTCTGACGGGCCACTGCAACTCTAGGACCAATCACCTATGGAAAGAGTGAAAGAAATGCATTTACATTGAAGAAAATTCTGTTTTTTCTTTCTGCCAGAAATATGACTATGACAAAGAACATACTCCAGGCAAATCTTTCACAGTATGCAGCGATATGAGGACATGTGCCGTCAGGGTTATGTTGGGAGTGTACACGTTGTTCATATACACTTCCGTATCATTGAGCTTTCTATTGCTGTACGGCGATACTTCGTAAAAGGAACCTTCCTCCGTCTGGTATTCCAGCAGCCAGTGCACAGCCCTTGCTATTACCTGTACAGAACAAAGATGCCCATAAATATATTTATATTCAAAGTATTATATGCAAGTGTTTTGTATTCCGCATTCTTCTGTTAATGCAGTACAAACTTACGTTGTGATCAATGTACAAAAAGTTTTCCCATTCATTGAAACTCGCTTCAGCAAATACTTTGGCACAGTATGACGTAACCCAAACGCTTGGAGCTGAGTTGTTCCTAAAGAATTCAGAAAAATGTTGGGCATGAAAAATATATGAATGAAAGTTATCACGAAACAGAAAAATGCAGTAACTAATATCGCAAATGTACCAATCGCTCCTAAAATGGCTGAAAGACCCATCATTATGTTGAAAACTTAGCTGGCGCAGATACAATGTGTTAAGATGTTCAAATGCATCTCGGTAAATTGTTTTGTTTCTTTGATTAGTCAATCGGAGATAAAGCAGGGTGTAGAAGTTTGCAGCAAAGCTGAACATGTTCTGCTCGGCAGAGTCCTACGAATATCATAAGTCATAATTACTTGATGTTCTCCGTTTAGTGTTTCCGAAGCCCTTTTGAGCCATAATCATCGTATTTACCATAGGCTTGTTGATCAATGACGATGCATTCACGGGCATTTGCGGAAAAGCAGGGCCGACGACATCGCCAACAACCGAAATCTCAGCTAGATTCGAGCTGTAAACGTAATACCTGTCGAAATCGTACGGGATAATAGGAGATTCGGTTACGTTGATATGCATATATTGGAGGAAGAAGGATCGACTGCTGAGATCTAGCAGAACTGCTGTATGACGATATTGCGGTACACCGTCCGGCTAAAAATATCAAGCATTTATAAATACATTAATGCATATTTACATTTACCCTACGCTCGGAGAAAGCATTCCATCAAATCTAGATTCTATTTATACAAAGTTTACCTCAATTCTAAGTTTCCGAGTAATTTCGTCTCTTGCAATTTGACCTATGAGTCTAATATTAATTTCTATCTCTCCGAGCACGGTAGCAACAATGGGAAGATGAACTTGGACGCTATCCTGAGCTCTGATCCATATCAAATGCTGATGCTCGCCCATGGATGTTCTTGGATTGTAGGCTTTAACAATTCCATACGACTCCACATGTATGAATTTGTAATTTGGCGAGTTCGCCAGTACCACCATAACCTCAATGTCTTTCATCATGTAGTTGAACACGGTAACCCGGATTCCAACTTGTTCCCCTTGTCTGCAAACCTCTGGCATTTCCACATTCATGAACAATGGCCGCACACCAGAATACTAAAAGGTCAAAATTTCGCAAGCGGTTGGCATTTAAAGACGGGAGGCAATTTGCTTCTTTTCATGTATTATGCAACCCACTTACAATTATAGGCGTTCGTAGTAATCCAAACCCTGAATTGGGGCTCACTCCTATGGAGGAAACCATCCAGAGTGCTGGCCTTTCTGGAACGGGCAGACTGAAGATACTATACCCATGAGGACCAATGTTCAAGTCCTTCCATAACCAAACGTTTTCATACAATCTCTGCATACGGTTGATTCGATGAAGTTTGAATTCTATCAATTCCGTTTCATTGAACCAGTGGCCTGGAAAAGATTTGTAATTTCTCATTTCCGTACCGCACAGATTGAAAATTGAAAGCCTCTCATCGAGTCAACGATGCACAAAAAATGATTGCCTTACAGTTAGATTCATCTGTTCCATCGCCACAGTCGCGAATGCCATCACATTTTCTGTCTATGAAGTAGCAGCCTCCAGTAAGACACGAGTATTGTCCAGCTGTCTCATTGCAATAATCCAAACGCCGAGGGAGTGGAATATCGCTGAACACGACTAATCCAGAATACCTAAAGTGAAAGCAAGGGAAATTCGACATATATATAGCGACAGAATTTTCCAATATTACGATAAATGTCAAAAATATGAAAATGGTTTCAAATATTGAAGACTTTATACTCGAATGTTCTGTTCGCATCAATTCCAAACGAATGTGCCGGAAAGTATGCTACTTCATCCGGAAGACCGTCTCTCGAAATCCATCGATGCATTAAAGTTCCATTGGAATCCTCATCAAATGTAATCATTTTGCTAAGGACCTAGAGAAAAGTAAAAATCGTGTCACTGAATAAATTCATTTCACACATGCAATAGCAAACTTTCTTTTTAAAAATTTAATTTTTCCGTCCATACATCTCCGTAAGAAATATCGTTGCCAGCTTGCATGGTAAAGAATGCAGCGTCCACACCAGACAATCCAACATATGCACCCGGTTCTCCACGGATTATGACTTCAACAATGTTATTCGTTTTCTCTTTCTTGTTATTTATTTCCACTGTAAACTGTTCATATAAATGGAATCTCAGTTTTAAAAAATCATTCCGTTCGCAGTGAAAAAACTCTGCAATGCAACTCAAAATTTCATTAGTTCAAAATCTACTCACATTATTACGCGATATTCCGTTCACAGGGAAAGTTAGTGAGTCAGCAACCACATCTCCATATCTAGAGATGTGGTAGACAACTATTGTCGCAGCGGGAGCCATTTGTGGTGCTACTGAAATCGCAAAGGTTCTAATGGAAGCGTCCATAATTTCACTCCCACTGAGAAGGATCACACCCTTCGACATAATGAGGTAGGAATAGCGATCCATGTAGAAGTTTCCCCTTACGTGAAAGATAATATATTCCCCAACCTAGGAAGTAAAGATTTTATTAAAATCATCTCAAAAACTTATTTTAAAGTGCTTTTCTTTCACAAAAGAGCGTAAAAAGTCAAATGTGCATGGATGCATGCTACCTTTGGGGAATCTGTTGAGGATGTCACACGAATATGCCTGTTTTTAGGGGAGAAGTGAGCCACAGCCATAACTTCGGCTGTGGCAGTTTCCTGATATTGGTTGTTGTACACAGCAAATATCCTCAAGGATTGAACTTCGTTCATGAGCTGTGTTAACTGACGAGATTTCTCGGGAACTAAATGAAAGATGAATTTGAAAAGATAATCAAATGGTAAAAAAGTTTCACTATGCATAATAAAATGTGACAATCGAAATCATTTTTTATTTAATCACCTCCAAGTTCTTGCTTCAAGTCAACAGTCACTTGCCATACACCCGGTGAAGTGCGAAGCATTTGAACATGCCTATTGCCTAACCGGCGACGTCCACCGCCTCGCATGATAATTTCCGGTTGAATTTCCAAGTTACTTGTCAGCAAGCGCTCAAGTAATAGTGGCGACCCGTCATGATATGAGATAGTCAACTGTAAATAACAAAGTTAAAGGATGCAGAATGTACATTTGTATAAGCATATTAAAAATGAGGGTTCGAGGGCTCGCATTTGAGGCAGAAAGTTAACAATATATTTTGGGGAAACGGTGAAAATGACTGATCATCAACACCAAGCTGTTGAAAGCTTAATTGAAGCAAAGAGCTCATTTAATTGCTTCTAAATCACATTATCAACCTTAAGCATAACTCAGTAACTTTGTGAGAGGAAGGTTCTTTTGAGGGGAGGAGTGAGTGAAAATTCATTAACTTACGTAACACGTATAAGGCATGTTCGGCTTGAACACCTGAGGGGAGCCACCGAGAAATTGAAGCAGAAGGCTAGAGTTATAAATCCTAGCTTTCGAGAATCCCGTTTGCTTTTCATCCCAATAAAGGTCCCCTACTTCTGCCCTCACTTCCACTTCCACATTGTCCAGCACGGTTACACTCCGCTCAATCTCCCACATCGGGAATTGGAATTCATAATACCCCCTGAACTGCATCGATTAACAAACATTTATGATAACATCTGCAATTTATCGTCCCTTACAATCATAATTATAATCAATCTCGGATCGGAGTAGATTGGGAGCATACACATTTTTCCCTTTTTCTCTCCCTTTTTCCGAGAAACATGTATGGAATCAGAAATGAAGTAAAAACTTACGTCTGGCTCATAAATATGAAGTCTTTGGTAAAGATCGTACGTGTTTCTGACAACTTGCAGCGGTCGTCCTGCCACTTGGACTGGACGGATTATTGCCGTTATTGAGAGATTTCCACGGACCGGACCCCCATGTGTAAAGTTCGCTACAACTTCCCCTCGTAATACATGGTCCGTGTCAAAAGCAAAAGCAGGCATAGTCACATTAACCTGCAAATAATTCACATGCATTTCCATGAGATATAATTTCCAGCATAGAAAGTTTTTTTTTAAACTAGTCGATAAAGCCACATGTTCGTTTCTCATATTAAACGATTTTTGTGTAAAGTAGAAAGAAAGTCACATCAAACCTCGAATCTTGGCTGGTAGTATTCTTCCACCAAATACTGTTTCTCCTCAGTTTGCTGCAGTGCCTGAACTCTTATCGTGTAGTTCCCATAAATTGGCTGGTCTGCTAGCTTGTATTTGAGACTCACAGCTCCAAAATTTGACTAGAAACCAGGAATACGCTGGGTATTAGTTACACTCTGAAAACCGTATATTATAATATGCTCCGCACACAACTCGCATAGCTTTCACCAGAGAACGCTCTCAGTAATCACACTTACCGTTCTGGATAACCACCTTCTAACGACATTTCCTCTGGGATCAAGCATATACACATCCACAGCATCATCAAATGCTCGAAGAGCCGTGTTGATGGGAATGGCACGAAACCGAACTAAAACCAGGAAAAAACAGAGAACACAGTGTAATAACACATATTTTTGTTAACTTGGATTTCATGTGACATTTATGTGCATTCCTATTTCCAGTGCACCCCCACATACACTCTTGGAACGAATATGGTCGTTTATTGAATATAACGGACTCTAAACCCCCATTTATTGTGATTTTTCACGATCCCTAAACACTTTCATGTCATAAACTAAAATCATAAAGAGCAATAAAAACGATAATACCTCTTCTATGAAAAAGAACGTAAGTTATTGAATAAATGCGTTTCGAGCATACATGTGTTTGCAATATGCTTGTTAGTTGGCGTGTTGTTGTAAACATGTTGACTTTTATCAGTGGACAAAGTAGAAAAATAATTTTAGTGTTCTGTAATAAATGCTATTCAATTCACTCTGGAATCTTAACTTTCGTACAGCTTGCCAAAACAGTGATATTATAAAGTTCTTACCAGTTTGCCCCTGCATGTAAACAGGTTTGTCAGTCTGGATGAAAATGGTCATCGACCGACTGGAGAAAGTGAGTTGGGTCTCATTAACAAAAGCCGTTCCTCCGACCAAGCCATTATCGTTCCCTTCCACTCGAAGCCTATAATCTCCACCAATACTCGTTCTCGGTACCTACATGAAGATCAGAATAACAAGGACAAAAAGCACTTAGAATTAGATGGATTGCGTTCACACCAACAATTATCATGTTTAATGTCATATGTAACTTTTCATTAGAGCAAGTTGTGACATGTGAACTTCTTCACTAGAATCTATTTTTAGATCTTTTCGGGATAATTCAAAGAGAATGAGAAGAACCCATTGCGTAACAACATATTTCACCCTCAAAGAGGAAAAAAAGTTCCAACTATCCCCCAGAACAATGTTCTTAGATACTTAGAACGCAGACGGAAATAATGGCTCATATAATTGGATTTCATATATTAAATACATGGTACGTAAGAAACATTCATACCCGGATCATGAGCGTCTCTGGAATATTTGGCTGGCATACTTTTGTTTCAGACCCAATATCTACCCCGTTTCTGAGGAGGGAAGCTCTCACTTCTATTTCTTGGGTATGTACTTGGCCTTGGAAGAGGGTGACAGCGACGCGATACACTTGACCTGGACGAACCATCTTACTGGCGACGACGAAGTAGCGTCTGTAATAAAATTTCACCATCATTATAATTTCATCGAGTATCTTGAAAACCTCTTCGCACCAAAGACCAATGACATCTCACTCGACGTCGTCGCATACAACGAAAGTCTAAAAACTGTGGAAAGTAGACTGTTGAAAGTGTGAATAAAGTGTCACAAGAAATCCCATTTGAAAAGCCAGCATAATCTCTTCATTTATAATTTAGGCGAACGCAGTTTTCGCTTCATTTCGATGAGAGTCGTTTCGCTGCATTGAATCTATCTATTCTATGTAGTAAAACCAACGCTTTGTAGAAAACAAAACAGAAAAGCGGTTCAGCATAGAGATTGTGGATGAAGCTTGGGATTAAGTTGTACTTTGGAATTCTCTGGATGACACCATGCACAAGTGCTTATTAAAGATTGGGACAGCGCAGATTCCGGATGCATGGTATGGTAGTTACATGGATTCCATAAGCACAGTGAAGTTAAACATCAAAGAAATGTGAGATTCACATTTTCTGACTTGTGTACTTCGGAAGTTGGGACTTGTTTGTGAGCTGAAAGACCATGCAAGATTCGTTGGACAAAAGCCTCGCTTGAATTTCATTGCTTCTTTCTTTGATTCACCTTTTGTTTTCTATAGAACTGACTACTAGAATGTACATGCACACACGTATGCACGATCTTCACGCAATTTCCTGAAAACGAAAAAGTAATCATTTCTCGGGGAAAGTCATGCCAAACACAAACTCATAAAAAGCCAAGAGTAGAACAAAAACAAAGCTGACAAGCGTGCTGCTGCTGCTTTACGATGAAAGAAAGACAAAGAGAAATACAGGCTTGCTGCTGATATACCAGAAGAAATACTATAAAATGATATCTGGTTGTGATGCATCGTTTTTGAAGTAAACTAGACTTGTGTCTGCTCTCTGTTGTTCGCAAGAAGCTAACACACAAAGTGCATTAAAGTTTTCGACCACGACAAAACGATACAACAAAAGCATTTCATCTTCATCCCAAGAAAATCATACGTAGCAGAACAGAGAGAGGGGGGAGATTAAACAGTTGCGGGTCGATATCTGCACTTTCACATCTTCCAGAAGAGATGAGCAAGATGTTCCAACTCACAAGCAGTTGTCAGTGATCAGCTATGACACAGAGCACAAAGCACAACATCTTATTCAAGAAGAACGCTAAGTGAATGCAGTTACGATAGAATGATACGATGGCGAGTGGTATCATTTTATTAGCACGCTCCAACCATCCTATCCTTTGTGTCTGACAAAAAGTTTGCACTTCATTTATCCTAACATCCATGCAGAAAACCACTACATGAGTTATTTAGTTTTTATGCAATGCAGATCTGTAGACTATCAAAATACACCTGCATATGTACAACGTACAACGGAAAGCAATATACAATAAGTGCGAGTGAGCATGTCAAATGATCATTTTATATGCAAAAAAAGCAAATTGTTATCTCGCATGTACAGTTGCGCACGTATGGTTTTCTTTAACATTTTTTGAAAGCACGGCATCCGAATGCCAGCACTACCAGCACTATGAGATCATAACATCTGAAAAATGAAATGTCAGAGGGAACCGGCTCCTGGAGCTTCCTAATTTCAGAAAGGAAAGAAAAAGATCTACGAAAAACAAAATGCACTAGAAATTTAGGTATTTTGGGTTCAACTTACAGCAAGCCAAACTTATACGTGGGCAATTATATGCACGCAAGTTTGAAATGCCCGTGTCTTTATCCATGACTTTCAAACTTTTACTTCATTAAGTTTATGATGATTTAAAAAGTTGTCCCATTTTCATGCTGGAGCAGCTTTAGGTGAAACCATGAAACAATCTTGAGTGAGTGTTCGTGTAGACTATAGATCACCACATTTCCACGTAAACACAAAATTGACAAACTGAACTCCGCATACCACTCATACATGCTCTCGTCGTAATAAAAGCAGTGTCTGCCTTAGAAGGGCAAGACATTTGTGAAAGCCTGACTTGCTTACTTTGCAAATCGTAGACAGCCTTGTTCTCGTTTTATATTAAATGTTGGAAATGGTACTCGAGAGAATAAAGTCACTCTCAGTCCTCAGACTACAACAGCGACAGCGACCTACTTAAATGAAGCACACTGCAGGTAGGTCTGCAATTCGAATGGAATGCAGGAAATTCTTTTGGTTTCGAAAGCATAAATTAATTTTTGACATCAACAAGAAAACAGGGGCCATTTGTGATACATACATTCGTATGTGCTAACGGGAATTAACGTGTATCTTTATCTCTATACGCAGTTCTACATAGTGAACATTAATAGAATATAACTAAGGATTTTGCGCAGGTTCTTTGTACCACACTTAAAGTAAAATCCTTTCAGTGCACTAAATTAACCATAAAAGGCCTTGTGTGCTGGAGATAGTGAATACGGAAATGTCTGCCCTTGATGCTGGAAGGAGATAAAAATGCGTGTTTGGTTGCTTTCCTATGCTAATCCTTCTGACGATGGTATGAGATTCGTTTGGTAAGTAAGATTTTTTCGTGGAAGCCAAAATTCAAGCTGCTAAAAGAAAAAAAACGGGGAAGCAATAACGCTTAAAAGGACGAAGCGATCCAACCTAAGCCCAAAGTTAAGTCATACATATGCACTCCATACATCTGGTCTGGTAGGAAACGCGCTGATAGGAAGAAAGAAATGAAACATTTAATGGAAAAACTGGGTACTTACGGCTCCTTGATTAGAGTGTTTCGAGTGTTCTGGTTATAATTGATATTCGGTCCCCCAGTGTTAGTACCGAATGGGAAGTTGGGAGACTGAGGTCGCTGATTTGGGAACGAAAATCCCTGATCTGGTATTCTCTGTCTTGGTTCTTGATTGTTGATTCTATTTCTATTTGGCGTAGTCTGGCCAAAGTTTGAAAAGGTATCCTGTGGCCTTGGATTTCGGCCAAAAGGTAATTGTGGGTCCTGGTCTGGAGTTTGGACTCCTCCGGGCTGAAAGCGATTAAATGTTCTGTTATTCTCTCTATCTCCAACTCCAAATCCTTGACCACGTGTATCTCCTCGATCGCGATTGAAGTCATCATTGCGACCAGCATTCTGATTCCGAATACGATCGATAACACCCCTGTCGCCATCTATAAAGTTATTGTCTTGCTGATCTCGTATTCTATCACGATCGTTTGCTCTTTGCTCCTCCTGAATTGAGTTAAAATCTGAAAAAGGTGGTCTTCTCTGAACTTGTGGTTGTGGTGAAGGAATGGGACGAGCATTATTGACATCGTCGCTCACCACCGAAGATCTCTGATTGTTTCGATTAATACTAGAAAGAAAGTCTGGGACTGCTGCAGACCGCGAGGGCGAGGGTGGCTGGCTACTCAAAAAGAAAGCTCTATCCTCATTTTTAGTATTTTCTGGTGATTGTACAAGCGGGGGATTTGATGAGTTCTCTGGAACTTGGCCAGAGCAGGTCCCGAACCAAACCAGGGAGAAGACTAGGAGTCTTGTGTGGTCAATATTTTTCATGCAATTCGGTTTCATGGCTGCAGCTTTATCTTCATCTGTGATACCTAAAAAACGGTAAAGAAGAGACGGTAACTTATACTGAAATACTTTTTTAAACGAGAATGATGCCTAGTATAGCACGTCGTACTGAAATAGTCACAACTATGTCACAACAAATAGCCATATATGTATACTTATAAGTTATAAGGTTATAAATAGAAAAACCGAAATCAGAAGAAAACTATATGTAAAGTTTACATTTATGTAAACCTCCGGTTGATGCGTATAGTTTTTTCGCTGCAGCCAGGGTGAACTTGAGCTAACCTCGCTCTTTGTATGCTACAGCGCACTCATGTAGTGAACGTATAAGCATTTCCTTTTGTGTTCGTTAACTTAAAGCTGAACAGAAAGTAGACAACCGTAGGTTAGTAAAAGTCTGGTATGTCGACACTGGTAAACTTGGTCTAGTAGAAAATGCCAGGCACCCGCCACTGAGCCATCAATCTTTTTAGAAGGCTTGACTGCATCAACGCCACAGATACCACCCTTGACTATACTGCTGCGATAAAACTTGCTCTTTCCAGCGTATCTCCACATTTTTCATCCTCGCGTCTGAGTACATTTTATTGGAGAATGAGAAAAAAGTAAGATGCGAGCTCGACACGGTCGACTTGCAACAAAACAGCATCTTAAAGCTGCTGAAGTCTGTCTCTTGATGAAGTGTGCCATATGAATGATTTTGATTTAACTTGTTTTAATAGCTCAACCAAATGATGCATCATTTTCTTCCATCAACTATCATCAACATTATTCAATCCTATTCCGTGCAAGTGGTGCATCTTACTGCCTGTCATGATCCATCAAATCAAACACCATTTTCAATCCTATTTTCCAGGGAACTCGTCTAGTAAACCGTGAGCTAACAAAATACTGTACTGTTCCATAATGCTCTCTCCCTCTGTTAGTCCTAACTTTCATGATGGGAATATCTGGAAATAGAAATCTTTTCATGTAAATGAAAAATCTCCCTCTTCGGTCGTCCCCTATTTCTCCGGAAAGATCTTTTAGGATCTCATTCTTAACATGTGTTGTCGGGGAACGTGCTATGAATGGTAATGTGGTTAAAATTTAGACGCGATTGATGATCCATCAAATATTTTATTGCCAGCTATTTTCCATCCCAATGGATCTCAATTCGTTGACGTATTAAACTTGTACGCATATTGGGATAGACGCTGTTGGATGACGCATGTCGCATGCCGCACTAATCTAAATCGTAGAGAAAGTCGAATCACAGAGATAACTTGTATATCATCAATAATTTTGTACAATTATATAATTTTTATTGGTATATGACAGTATATGCATAGCAAAGTAAAATATTATTATGTACCTAACATGGAAGATTACTAACATTATGGAAATGTAAAAGTGGAAAAATGATGTGAGCATCGTCTGAGTTTGAGTCATGATGATGACGTTTTGCAAAAGATTAATTTCTTATATATAGGTCGCTTCTGTAGTCAAAAATAACCACTTGCCTCTAATAATAATAATCCTCAATGTGTTATCACGATATAATATACTGTATTTGTATATTGTACGGTGGTGTTATTAAAGACATATCTTTATCTCATAATTTTGTTGCAAACTGAGTAAGCCTCACATGCCACATAAGAGTAAGAAAGTAATGATTCTGGAAGGTGGCAGTACGTAAAGGTTAAGGAGTGGAATACGAATATTCCACGAAAATCACGTGGAATTTGTGATTTTCAAATTAGATCTTTTCACTCATTTTTGAAGTTTTTAAAAGAAATTGGATGTACTACACACTCACACACTCATTTGCGAACACTTCGTACACTTGTCACTGACCAACTTTTTCATCACACTTTTACAAAATCTATTGTTGTCACCATTGATGTATATCAATATATATTGTATGTAAACAAATACACTTTTTCTGCTTCGGGAGCATACAATAATTACGTCAACCCTTACCCTATGTGGATAGAGTCAACAAAAGATGATCACCATAAGTGGCCATAAGGCCATATATGGGGAAATTGGCCGACACACACAGCTATTGTGATTACGACACAGCTCATCAATGTGTACACGTTACCTCTCAATACATGTGACTGACAGTTGACACATGTGATTGACAGTTGACATTTGAGAGGTACCGTGTACACACACATTGATGAGCTGTGATTACGAGGTAGGTAGATAAAGTCAAAAATGGTCCAATTTGGCTGACGTAATTATTAGATAGTATGCGCAGACACGTTAATTGTGATGAAAACTTATGTTTTTACGCTAAATTTCATATTGCGTAAAAAATAAGGTTTCTACGCATTTTGCGTGCGCTATTAGATAACATGCGCTGATTTACGCTCGCTCGCTCCTTCGCTACGATTTACGTAGAAACAAAATTGCGTCAGGAAAT
>JAQFZW010000085.1:0-123335 GCA_034687055.1 Heteromurus nitidus | reverse complement strand
TCGAATCATTTATTTCCGGATTCTGAGCACCTCCAGCATAGTAGTTCGGAAGTCAACGCTGGTAGCCTGACCCGACATCCATATTTCTTTCCCGATTTTGTGCGGATGAATGGAAAAGTAGGAGATCTGAAAGTGACAATGGAAGCTTTACTCGTGTGATAAAGCTTTCGGTTGAGCGGTCAGAGATATCTGTTCTTGCTTTTTAGACAGAGTGAAAAGTGAATAGAAAATGTCCTTTTTCAACATTTCCTGTCCAGTTCTCTCCTTAATGATATGCTCTAAAGTGTAAAGTGGTAGTATATGCATGTATACACGTGTTAGGTAATGTTCATATGAACATAGGGTTACAAATTTTTCTATTTAAATGATCGGTGAAAGCTGGAATATGTCCAGAATATGTACAAAGCCTGGAGCAAGAAAGAATATTCTGTGAAATACTACGACCTGCCCTTTTTCAACAAATCCAGTGAACTACTTTTCCCAAAACAGCTAACCCAATTTTGCACTCATAACTTAACCATTTTAGCATTGATTAATTGGCGACCTAGTTTTAGACGTGTTAAAGCACTTCATTTCAATCACAAGTGCAAATTAGTTTTTAGATTCTCGTAATGCGGTTTGCCAACTCAAATGAGTCAGTGAAACTAAAGTGGAGCCATGCCATTAAATCAATTTCTTAATGACGATGAATTTTTTTCTCGCAAAATCATCATTCCAAGAATCTAGCGATTCTAAGAACGTTCGTTGTGGCGAACTAAGCAAAATAAAGCTGGAAATTCAAATGAAAATTCCACGAATCAAGTCGCCATTTGTTCCACATTCTTGAATTACCAACATCAAACACAAGTGACAGTGTGGGGGACACACTTGACAACTTGATTAAAAGTCCTGTAATAACCCTTCACGGAGAGCCGATAAACATTCAAGAAAATTATTCTCTCTCTCCTTCCCAAACCTAAACACACACAGACACAGAGTATGCTTTATTACATACGTCCAACAGGAAAGGGCGACACCGAAGGGGTATTAAATCTAAGCTCGGAATATATACCCACTTCCGCTCCTATTTACATCCAGTGTCATTTCACGAAAACGATCAGTGGAAACCGTTCTGGTTGAGAAAGCAGAGGAGCAGGAGCAGCAAAGTAGTCAGTTTGTGGCTTGGGCGGTCCTGTGGTTACGACTGTAGACTGCTCCTCCACGACTAATTCTAATTCCCAGTCTTCACTTTCAAGTAATCATCACGATCATGAAGTGCAACAGTATATTACTACAGGGCCCCAAGATAGCAATATACATTGACGACTATGCGTTGTATACCGGAAGGCAACTAAAGCGGTGGTTATACTGGCATTAGTGGTGTGCTGCGTGCATCGAGTAGTATTCCACAATATGAATGTATTTAAATGCTCTGTACATGAAGATATGTACAACAGGCATTCGTAAATGGAAGAGGAACAAGTAGTGGTGAAAGCTCGCAAGGGATACATGAAGCAAGGAGGGTTGGCTTTCTCTTGCTTTCACTTGGCAGCAGCCTTTTTGCCGGTGTGTCGAGGGGCATGCCCTATCTGTGTCGAGTTCCCCATGAAATATATACCTACATGTATGGGTGATGAAAAGGGGCCAACTTTCAGTGAAAGCCTTGCACAATTTACCTATCTACAGATACATACCTATCTAGTTTCACTCACATCTACATAGGCATATATAGTCATCGCTTTTCTATATCTCATCGGTGGTCTGGTGGCATCATGGCAGAAGAAAGGAATTGTAGTTAAATATTCATGAGCCCCAAAATGGATTTTCGTTTGCTCTGGATTCGGCGTTGAGTCAAAGTCAAAAGGAATATCTTCTTCCTCAATCACTTTATATTTAATTTATCTGAGAGTAACAAGCCAAGAAAAGGGATCTTTACGTTGACTCTTCCTTCTACCTAAAAGGATGCTCAAGTTTGGGTTTCTCTCCACAAAAGAAGTGGAAAAAATGAATTTTTGTCGCTGTATACTAAACGAAGGAGAAAACAGATTTTCCGTTTCTACAAACTAGCGTCAAAATCAAAGAGGAAAAATCTAGAAAATCACTTTATTTCATCGTAAGGGTTTATAAGTGTTTGCTTCTCCATTCTGCTTTTGCGGGCTTTAGTAAATCGTAATCATTCCGTATAAAAAAGCTATTATTGCATTATAATGATACTTTTGAGAGGAAAGTGCTGTATAAACAAGGAAGTCCCATTGTCACTATGTATATGTCTTCGGGGTGACAAAATGCACGATGAAATGAATTTCCAAAGATAAATTTATGAAATTTGAAAGGTGTCTTCAATCAAGAGCTCAAGTGATAGTTTCGACGTCGGAAAGTTTATTTCTTTGAGTGACACGTGACAATATGGAACTTAGGTAGTATTATTTATGATGTTACGTGGAATTTGTTCAGGGAACTTGCAATCACCGAAAATGGATGTTGTATTCAAAATATGAAACTGGTTGACCTCATCTTACTTGTTTCCAAATGGTCTCGGAGGTTGGATTCGGCCTAATAAGTGGCTCCACTAGATATGGTATTGGCCGTTTTCAAACAACTCAGTTGCTGAAGTAAACCCCAGAGTAAAATTATGCAAGCGAATTTCGAAGTGTTGAACGAACCCCCTTTATCTGCTCATGTCATGTGCTCTCATCTGGGTTCAAATGGCCTTCCATCGACGATATGAGTGTTATCAACTCGTGCAGTTGTTAGTTACAATAAAACTATCCATGGATTTGGTTCTGTGAGATTGAGGATTATTCTACCTCAGAGAGTAAGCATGAGAGTGGGAGATTGTTGAGAGAGGTAATTGTAACAAACATACAACGAAACAATGCCAGGATTAACGGTTTTGTGTAAGGGCACGGTTCAATTCTTCCCTAAATTCTAACACTTGCAACAGTTGCAAAGGTTCCACAAAATCACTGACTGAAGTTTTGTATGAACATCTCTCAATCGTCTACAACATATATATGGTACGATATTTTTGAACTCCTATCTAACCAGATAATAAAGTACATTTTTATTCTAGTAACTCCATCTCTGCTTTTATGATTATTATTTTTAAATGTTTATGACTACTGCGAAGATGGATGTGATTCATGCAAGAAGGTAGATGAAAAGTGCACAAAATAATATTTCATATCCACAGTAAACCATTACCATTACAGGGGAGGTTCATCCTAAAATATATATTTTCTTCTTTTGTGGCATCTTCAAAATTTACATATTTTATCACAATGACGCCAGTTGAAGGAGAGTATTGGCGTCACTACATTCTGAAATGTACACTTATTGTCAGTTGTGAGTTAAATCCTCCATTAAACGAAAGAATCTTCATCATGAGTAAAGTGGCATTATGAAAACTAAGCTTGCCCAGCTCTCTCCTTCTTCCACGGAAATGGCATAATATTTCTCTCTCCCATCCCAACGCAGCCTTGTGCTTCACGTTCACCGCTCTCCTCTTGCTCTGGGATCCCCTTCAAAGTGATTGGCTTGATTCAAGTGATGTGAAATGAAGGATGGCAAATATTTGCTGAGCTCCGGGCTCTAGTTCGACGCTATCATGATGAATAGGTACGTGTACACTGCGGAGCAGCATGGTGCCCTATTTTTTACGAGTTCTTCGCTTTCACTCCAGAACCAGACAGAAACAGAAGGAAGAAATGGAATCTTGTTTTTATGGGTTTTACACGATCGCTTCCAGTCAGAGAAAAAAGGGTATGCATACACATACATATATATACAGACCCATAAAATTTTCCCCGACAATTCTCATCTTTCAATGATCCTGGCTGGAGTGGAGGGGTAACAGAATGAAGGCAATACACACCTGAGTCACGACGCTATCAAATTTTCGCAAACAAATTTTATTTGACTTTGGAGGTCAAATTAAAACTGAATTCTTATCCATATTATTATTCCTAGTTTACACTGAGGTCGTCGCACAGGCATAAAAATACTCGTGTTGCTTGTCAATTCACAAACTCAAACTGGAAGCGAAAGGGCATCATTTTTATCTACAATGGATTCTTCAAAAATGTTCAACCGTCTGCCAGTCAAATGTTATTTATATGATATAGCCCTTGATGCTATCCATTCTTGCACGAGTTCCGCCAACCAACTCACACAGCCTTCTTTTCGCGTGAGAGCATTTCCTGTGAGATGAATGAATTAGCTTTAGCATGTGAAGAAGACTTTTTATTGCCAACAAGCAACGTTTGCCCTTTTGACAGATGTGCATGAGTTGATGTAACTGATGCATGAATAGTATACACTTGTAATAATGCATTTTTGCTTCTTATAAGATGCTAACATATTATTGATACAGTATATGTTACGCATCTGACAAAATATTTTGCCAGATGATGAGCAGTGGAAGATCAGAGAGAGAGAGTATAGTGGAAAAATCGAGATGAAAGAAAAAGGATGGATGTATCGGCGAGAGTGAATTTGTAGTAGCATGTCGTGACCATGCATTCTATACAAAAATCATCTACAACAACTGATTCGGGGTGGGGAAGAGTTCTTTTTCCACATTATTCACAGAGAGAAATATATGGTTCATGTCATAAATTTGCTTATGAGCGGAAAATAGAAAGGGGAAGTAGAGTGGTGGAGGTTGAATGAATCGAGTTTTTTTTGAAACATGCGAAAAAATGTTCTCTTACCATTGCAGTGAACAGCCATGACTTCAAGACGATACGGAGTCGAGGGAGTGTTTGGTGGGATTAGCGGAGAGATATTTATTAGGCGGCCATCGGGAGTATAAAGTTTTACTATATCACAGGGCCCTGCCTCAGCAGCTGCGCGGAACATATCTGCAGACCAAAAATTTAACATGAGCACACGTAGCACACAAATCATTATGAATATATATTTCATGCAATCAATAATCGAAATGTGGCGCATAAAATTCGATCTGGAGTATGTGTATATTTTTATATTTTTTAGCTTCGTTGCTGCGTTATGTAATTTCATTTGATCTCTTCTATCTGTGCAATCAATTTGTTTCCAAAACAAAGACGGACGGAAGTGGCACGTCAAAGTTGTTTTTTGTTGCATATGATCTTATCCCTTTTCACTTCTGCGTAATGTTATCCTTTCACATTTATAACTCGGATTCCAACTCTCTGACTTCTGAAATGTCAAAGTCTGAAACGTAAATACATAAAACACACTCGTGCCACTGCATGTGTTGTGAAATTTCGCATCAAACAGAACGTGGATATTCTATTGAGCTTCGTACATGTCCTTTGACTTCGCCATATTGAACAGATGCTTATCTACTTCAATGACGAAGATGCCCGTAGGAAATTTGATACTCGAACTATTTTCTTTAAAGTAAGAAATACGTATGCTTTGAGAAAAAAATATATTTTCTTGGAACTGATAATATCGAAAAGTGTCTCAGATTCAGGGACGCTCATGCAATATCACAAATATATATCTTACATGAAGGAGGGCGATATTGTATAAGTATGTTACTATAAAGAAAAGAAGGGTGAAAAGTGATATGTTCATTTTCTCACCTTTGATGTCATCAGGTGGTGCATCGATTGGCACCAAAGCCGTCTCATGATCGTCCCCGACGGTAAAGTATATAACCGAAATTGAGTCGAAGGAAAGGGGATCTTCCTTCCCAAGGATGCCAAGTGTTGACCCTTGCTCTTTCTCCGGGCCTCCCACTTTCTCCGCCGCGTCTTCTTCCGCAGCATCTGTGGATACCGCGGGTGGCTCGTCGTCATCTGTCTTGACTCTCGTGTGGTTAGGCGGGTCAGCCTCTGGTTCTTCAGAACTACCACTGAACCCTTGGGCCGAGGCCATACGCTGTGCTTTGAAATCGTGACTGAGATCTTTAAAATAAACACTGTTGGTGGGGGAAGAGAAGCGAGTTTGTGGAACGTGGTGGGGCTCGTCTTCCTCTCGTTCACCAAGTTGAGGTGTAGTAGGAGTGATGCATTTGTACACAGAACGGTTTTTTATCTTCCCTTTCTCTCACTTTCTCCTTCCCAATCTCCTCGTTGCGCTACGTCAGCTACGTGTGTTAGGTTGCAGTTATGGATTCGCTCGTTCCTTCTTCATCTTCAAACAGTGCATTTATCACTGCCATTGTTTCCACTCGGAGATGTCACCACGTTCAATTTCTGAAATGGAAAAAGAAAGTGAAAGCACTCCGTCAGTTTCCAAGTTTCCATCAGAGTGCAATAAAAGTGTGGGGGAAATGACAACGAGAGCGCATCATATTTATATTTGCTTGTAGCAAAAGTATGAGAAGGACCAAAAAAATTTTCTTTCTGTCTACACCATCGTGGTGATGTGGTCGAAATATTGGTACTGTCTTTGAAGCATGTGGATCTGTATGAATATGATCTTGGAGTGCTTTAATACACATACTGCTAAAGTTAGTAGAACGAACCTGTGCGACATGTTAACGTGCTTTTGTCCAAAAATATATCTTCGGCGTGCCAATCGGAGATATATCGAACTTGACGATCATGATCAGTGACGACTTGATAACACAAAACAATCATGTTTCTGCCTACTAGAGCTTCTTTTGAACGAAATATGCGATTGATTTATAGCTTTATAAAATTTGTATTTTTATACACAAGGAACTTTCTCTTTACTATCTTTCACTATGTCTGGAACAAGACCAACTTATATACCAGAGTATTCCTGAAATTGTGTATATCCAAAGTACATAAGAACACAAATATAAATACATAGATAATATATAGAAGATATATGAGAATTGTGAACACATAAAATTCGAAAAATAGAATTGTATTCAAGAGACAACTGCGTAGGTACACATGTTCCAGGTAGTCTTTCATCCCTCTTTCTCCTATAAAATGCTATCATATCGTTGCATCCTCCTCATGGATTAGCCAAGGAAGGAAGAAATTGAACAAAAAACGCCTTCTAGCGATATAGAATTGAGAAGGACGTATAAAGCGGAAGGTGTAGTACATGGCACATGGAAAGGTAAGCAAAGACAAGCAATCAAGCATGGTGAATCCCCACAGAAGTAGGAATGTACAATGTACGTACGTCTCCGTCTTGGAGGGTTTAGCGAAAGGGAAAAGTTAAAGCTGCATTATTTTCTCGTTTCGTTTTCCCTACGACAGGACAAATATATAGATAATATGCCTTTTTCTTCCAACAATTCCACTTCCTTTTTTGTCTCTCTTCTCCTTTCTCTTGCCACAACAAACGAGACGATGTCGATACGATTAAGGATTCTTTTTATTTTCTCCTCTATTGTTAAAGTAGTGGGAAGTGTACAGACGGGGAATTATTTTTTCCCTCGAATATGTGTCATCATATCTATATCGTATCGTATACACGAATTTCATACCTTCTTATAATATCCTGTTTGAGATATTTTCTCCTTTTATTCACTCAATAACAAAAGAGTTCCAAATTCATAAAACCACCCACCTACCTTACGTTCGTGTTTTAGTGATACGCTGAGGTGGAAAAACTACATATAGAGAGAACGTATAGCTATAAACTCAAGCAAAAATTAAATACTCTCCTCAAATAAGCTCCTTTCTGAACTTCCATGCGTGATTTAAAAATAAGAACTAATAAGTTTACGCTTAAACGATGTTTATATTTGCAAACGTTCAAATGGAATTACAAGCATTTTTTACAACTACGTAACCCCCACAATATAATCAGTACTCAATCAAGCAGCTTTGGAAAAGTTTGTGATCTGAGAACAATATACGATATGCGAATATGTGTTCAAATTATATTTTTAAATGTCTGTGTTGAAATAAATTTAAAAAAGTTTCCCCCGATCCCAGTCTGACAAAGGACATTTAATACTATTTATAATAACACATAAATATCATTTATGTCTTGTTACGACCTCTACTTCTGGAGTGTCTTTCGTAGACTTTATTCTCAAGTTACTCATAAAAGCCATAATAATGCGATTTTGATTGTATGTATCTTGGTTTGAATATTTTATGTACTCTGTGCCTTCGTCATCCTGTTTACCACTGCGAAGACAAGGATATTTTAGTGGAAAGAAAACTTATCATTTTATTCACGTATCCATCGCATAAGTGAAAGCCTTGAAAGAGAGGGACAGCGCCATAGACCAAAGCAAAAATGATACTTAAGGGATTCCCATCACGATTTAAGACAAAAATGATTACTAAAGTTGCATATTGGGAGTACTCGAAATTGCATATGACTGAAAACGATAGACGTAATTGTACATTGTGGTGTCGTCATTTTAGCAAGTGAAGGTTGGGAAGAACGTAAGGATATTTTCTATGAAAATCACGTACTTAAACCTGCATCTATAGACTTCTGTTATGTCTTAATATAGAATGTCAAGCAAGTCTTCCCCTTTTTTGCCTTGATTCTTGCTATTATTAAAGTGGTAATTCGGATAATTCATTCTACAAAGTTTGAAGTATAAGAAAAATTGTCTACCTTATAACAACACTTGACATCTAAATGTGCGAGCTATACTTAAATGATTGCACAATTATAATTTACCTGAACAATTTAAAAATTCGGTTTCTCAAAGAGTATATAGCCAATAGCCATCATAGTCATCGCAAAAGTACAGTTGTAAGTAAGCAGATATATGACAAATTTTTAAAATGAGATTTTAAACCCAAAGGAATGACCTGACGGACCCCATATCGGGCTGCATACTGCATTGTAAAGTACACGGATCCAAATGATTGCGTGCTGGAAAGGCAGAAGTGATCTTATCATCCCTTCCCACGAATCCCACGTAAATGCATACATAAACTAATAACTCTCTTTCCTGATTTGTGTTGCGAACAATTCCCCAAATTGTTAAACTAGGACTGTGAAATTGCATGTAGAAACTATCAAACTAATCATTACCTCAAATAACAGAAGAAAAAAATAGTAATACGTGAAATAAAATATTACAACCAATAAGTGCCGCCAGCGGTCTTCTTACAACAATGAGAAATTATTTTCCTCAAAATCAAATGGGGATTTACATGTAAAAATCGAGCATATAAGAAGTCGCTAATTTTCCTGTCTGTCTGAAAGAGCCTGTCTAATTTTCTCGAAAAATAATATGCACATGACCACCTAATTTGCATATTTTCGAAAATTCTTATACAAAATTTTCCCACCAAAAAATCTATTTTTTATTTCATTTTTCGAAATTATGCAAATTAGGTACTCATTTGCATATTATGACCCTCGTGACGTCATCGTTCCGAAGGACATTGGGTAACGACTTCGGATTTAAGAGGTTTTTTACATAATTATTTTTTCCTGTGATGTATGACGATGTTTCCATAAACTGTTAATATTATTACATCCTTATATGCACAAGAAAAACTATGAGTGTTGGTCGAGGACATTCTTTAAATTCAAGTAGACAGCTAATAAAACTGTCAAACGAACATTTTTGGTATTTTGTTACAATTTAACATGGTAGTATAATAAGTTATGGTTTACTTGAAAATAGAGAAAGCAATAATCCGCCCACTCGCCACAATTTAGCACGATCTTCCCCATCCACACTTGAATCTTATTTATTATGGCTTCAAACTTCAATGTTCGCCGAACAACATTCTGTTTTCAATTCTTACACGTTGACTTTTGCTATTACACGTTTGATTTACGGATCAGCATTTATTTATAGCTCAGAAGTAAATTGCAGATTTCGAGTGTATGGTTACTTCGGAGAAAGAAACTTCCATTGCCTCTTGTCACGCCCTATCGGCTCTACGAAAGATGAAACTGTCGCCATTATTTTCCCCTAGTGGAACAACACATTATATATCGCCACCAATATCATTGTCGATGTGCACACCACACCTCTGTCAACCATTATCACCGTCATCATCATCATCGTCACCGTAATTGAACTTGTAGCCATTTTTTGTGTACAATAAGCCTCACAAAACACCGCCTGCGAAAAAAGAGCTCTCTTTCATCAGTCGTATATGAGCGACAAATGAACACCCGAACAGTAAAGCATTATAACACCATTCCTCCTCTCTGATCATGAGTGGCACACACACAAAAACGTTACAAAAGTTACAAATAAAATTTGGAAAGAAGAAACGCAGTCGATGGGAAAAATAGAAACCAGAAGCCATTACCATTAAATGAAGGAACTGAAAGAGTAAACCAGGAATATCCTGGCACTTATTTTTCACAAACATAAACACACGCCTCCTTCCTGCATTTTTGAAAGGAAACCAATAGCATTAGCATATATGAGGTTTATATTCTTTTGTGTCTACATTATTCAGCCGCTATTTTACGGATGACTATTCCGCAGCTAAAAGTCAACCAACATATAAACGCCGAGCAGGTGAGCAGGCGAGCCTGCTTCTTTCCTAAAACTGCTCAAGCTTTTCCCACAGCAGCTTCAAACAGAAATAAAAAACAGGAATGTTATAACTTGTGAAAGGAAGTAAGCAAGGAAATTGTGGTCATGTTGAAATGTGAAAGAGAAAGCAAAAAAAGATCGATTCGCATTCTGCATTTACGTTCCCACTTCTCTCATTGAATGGAGAAAGGAGACGAGAGAGAGAGAGAAAAATGAATGCACATTATTGTATGTATTTTCTTGGGGAGACTCAAAGTATTTTTTAAGGAATACATAATACATATTTGTGTGCAGGTAAGAATAATAAAGTCAGACCAGAAACTAAACCAGAGATTGGTTACAAAACTACACGTTTTGAAGACATTTCTCCCTTGTTCCTGTTTCCTTCTTTCTCGCTGTAATGGAAATGGAACTCGTGTTCAGTGCATAAGAAAGGAAGGAAAAGGAAAACCACACAATGCACTAGAGCTGCTTTCCAATCCTCCCTCATCATCATCACCACTCCACTCACTCGCCAGGTTTATTGTGGGCTCACATGGTGAGAATAAAATAGATTTTCATAATGTGTGTATACCGATGTGAATATTATGATGATATATAAAATCCGTAGGAGGTGGGATGTGGATGCAATATGGAGTGAGTGAGAGTAGTGCTATGATTCGAATTGTGTTGTGTGAAGGCACACACACTCACACACATATTCAAGGAAAAAAGGAAGGAAAAGGAGCAGGTAGGCTGAAATGCCATACACCTGGAACTTCTGGAATATTAAGTATATATGCTCCTCCTGCCTTTTCGTAGGAGAAAATGTGTTCTGAACTGAAGTGAGTGAATTGTGAGTTTTGTGAGCTAAGTTTTTACTCTCGCCACCACCACGAACCATAGAACCGCCACTATCACGGCTAGTTTCACGTGGAATAATGGAAGTCGGAGAGTTAGTAACGAACAAGGCAACCAGCGCTGGCAACTAATTCTTAATCTGGTCGATACACACCTCTCTCTCCTGTGCTGCTGGAGTCAGTCGCAGGCACTGGAGAATATATAGCTTGGAGAGAGAGAGAGAGCAGAAGCCTGCTTTTGCATGTTATTTGTGAGTATAGTAAAAGTGCAAGGTGTGTGCATGTGTACACTTCTCGTCCTCGAACAAGAACGTGAATTTACAAAAAGTATCGCTTCTTTATGCTTCACCTAGTACTACTGTGTGCATGTGCTTTGCTATGTCGTGTGAGCTACTGCTCATGTTGGATACAAGTACAAGTAACACGCCAGACGTCACCACGGAAGATGATGAATACAAGAACAGCGAAAAATCGAGTTACACTGCCGTGCTTGTTGTTTCCCTAGATTTTCTTTCACTTTTTTGATGCAGTTATAAGAAAGTTAGTGTACGCGTGAAACGGTAGCTTTTTTGTGGATGTGTTGAAAACAAAGAAATTTAAAAAAGTATACAGTGGAAGAAATGAAGAAGTTTCCTGATTGATGACAAATGATATTCTCACTTTCAGCTTAATAAAAAACTGCGAACGAAAGCCTTTAAAAACAAAACGAAGAAAATCTTAAATTTTTTGGCTGAAAATTTTATTATCAAGATTTGTAGGTTTCCATTTTGAGCAGTACATATTTCTTCAAAGCCCATTTAGCCTAGTCATAGTCCGTTTCCGTTAGTGTATATAGTCTCTGGTTTCGTCAGTTAGGGCATATTCATAAACTAAAATAGCATTTGCGTTAATACCTAATAACCTTGAAGCAATTATCCCGAAGCGAAGTATGAAGTTATTTCCATTTTGATAATTTATTACAACTAGCAAACTTCTTCCGCAAAAACATCAGAATGGATCCTCTCAAATAACGGAGATTGGGGAGTTGAAGGACCATAATGAAAGTATGTTATAGAAATTTGCAGCAAACGTAAATAAGAAGAAAAAATTGCGCAAATATGGTCAATAATACAAAACGCAAATAATCATGATGCATTCCAAAATATTCACTCAATAATATACTTTTCGTACGTTCGAACACAAATAAATTGGGCAGAAGGATGACGTCAACGTCTACCAATCAAACGCCATTTCAGGGAAACGAATTTCAGAGAAATGTCTTCGTTCAGATCCTGAGGGTGTGTAATGGTCTTCGTCGTTTTTAAACGAGCTACATATAGTATTCACAACAATGTTTTATAACAAGTGTAATTCAATTTTTGTGCAATGCTTCCAAATATTGGCTAAGTTTTGGAAATACACTTGCTCAACCGTTCTTGAGATGCTAAAAGTAGAAAATGGGTGAATAATGTATGCACACACATAAACATGAAGTATCACTTCCTATCTGTTTTATAGTATTTAATACAAGTCGCCCACCCGTGGAAATACTAATCTCACGTTACAGGTGAGCTTACACATTTGTCCTTCCAAATGATGTATGTTTTATGCTGAAACCTTGAAGTAGAATCCTACTTTTTGTCATTAATACATATACATTCACTCGTGCTCCTAAGAGATAAATATTCCTTCTCTTAATTGGATGATGTGTGTTGTCTGCCCACCATATCGAGTTATTTTTGTATCCTTATCAAACCGAGATTCAGAGAGAAGAAACTAAACTTCCAGGTAAAAGCAGAAGAACACCGAAAACAGATACATTCGAATGGGAGGATACGCCAAGTCCCATTCGACAAAATGTTGTTTAATGTAAGCATACGAAACTACCTTCACTCCACAAAAGAAAAAGTTGCGAATGCACGGCAAAGAATGGTGGTCGGTGGTGGTGAAACTGCAAACTTATAAAGAATCCACGTAGGATCCCGATCTTTCAAAATAAGAACAACTCGGGGGAATGTTAACTCAATTCGCAGAGTGTCTCCAAATAAGGCTAACTTAAGGGAAAAAAACTTTTTCCGACAAAAGATTAATCGAAGCTACGATGCATGACTGAAATCAGGACTGCATGAAATCAAAGGGATCCTCAACGGAATATAAAGGGAAAGAATGTGCTGGGACACTTTTCTCGTTATAACTTTGTATTGAATAAACACATTAGACCCTTTCCTCAATATTTTCCCCATGATTATCAAACAGCGTAAAGGAGGAAGAGGAAAACCAATTTCAGATATGTATGCTGCTACCTTCGACTGAGGTTTTTACCATAAAACATCCACTCAGACTCAGCACTAGCGCTGACACCGAGAGTGTAAGACGATGTATTTGATGTACTTACATTCAGGAAAAGCCAACTTCGCCTTATTACATATTAGAGCATTTCCCGGAAGCAAATATTTTATACTGGGACAGGTTAATGGCAGAGAAGATGCAGAGCTCAATAAGGTTTTAATTCACTCGTATTATACATATTATTCCTTTGCTTCTTCACATTTTACTTTACTCCTTTTAGTCAATACATAAGGCTTCGTTGTAGGATGACGTGAGTTGATTTTTGACAGTGTTCACATTTTCACATTACTCCGCTGCTCATATAATATACAAAACCCATGTGAAGTCGAAAAGGAAACCGAAAGGAGTTCTTATTAGCCGCTAACGAGTCCCTTTGATACGAGTTGTTTTCCTCCTGTCAACTAGTACCTACCAACAACCAATCAGGAACAAGGTGAAAGATGAAATTTTCTTAAGAGAACATCCTAAAATCATATTTAGGTACTCTAATTCCTTTCTACGCTCAATTCCGACCCTTGTTTAGTATTACTGCTGAGATGAGCCAAATCTCACAAAATGAAGTTTCTTTCTACAACTCAGCCACCTTTCACTCTTCTCCTTTGCAATATCACACAAATGTCAGAATCCTCTTCAACAAGAGTTCTTTATCAACTTTAGACATTCTGTCTACTATGGTTTTTAAAACATGATCTGCACAGCCAACACACACAACCTATTCATCGAGGTTGGTGTGCATAAAAGAAACCTGCAACTCATGGCAGACTTCTACCTCAACTCACATCAAAGAAAAGTAAACTTGCCACGGTACCCCGTTACATTATATTTCCTTCATTCTGTCAGTCCGTTTTTATAAAATGGTACACAAGTTTGATATAAAGAATTCATTAAGTGGCATACTAGATAGAGAGCTGCAGAAAGTAATGCGCAGGTATTTCTTACTGGAGTCGTAATGAGTAGTGGTAATCTGCCTTATCTGCGGAGAAAGTAGAGTGCGATAATATAAATGAGTGCAGTATGTATATGGGATGCATGTATATACCGGCACAAGTAAGAAAATGATCGTGAGCACACGCTTGAACGTCGTATACAATTGTGCGCATGTATGGCTTGAACTCTGTTTCATTACGCAAGGATCCTCTTTCATTGTTCCGGTTTAAGTAGGAGAAAATATGGTATCCTAGTATTTAAGCCGAATTTGCTACAAAAAGGCTGGGATTTTAATTTTAAAAGAGATTTAGTTCTTCATAATACAACAGAGCTCCATATGGTTATAGATGATGCTGAATTAAATACACTCGATGGTATGGCCGACCCCGCACCTTGGCCAATTTGAGGAAACATTTCCGTATAACCTTAAGTTATGCACAGTTGTACTTCCACAAATTTCGTTTAGCTTTTCGCGCCTGCTGAAGAAGATATTTAGTCTGGTCAGTGGCTGCTCGGAACAAAATTGCGAGAGAGAGACTTTTGGTTTATGTGGGTCATTCATTTCAACATAAATACAAACGACACCCGTGCACATATGTGTGTATGAATTCATGATGTAAGCAGAATGTACACACGACGATAAGGGAAAGTAAGTATTTGCACTCGTGGTTTTTACTTCTATACTGGCAACTGGCAAGACACTACAGAATATAGGCCCGTATAGTATTGCCATGTGTGTGCATATATTTACGTGTGTTACGTTAGCCATTGTATGAGAGTAGTAAGAAGCAAGGTTGTGTAGCCCGCGTGATGACGCACATTGCTTCTGTTTCTAATAATTTAATCATGGTTTTATTTAACTTTCTATATGGACAGTCCAGGTGATTAGGCTTGTTCAGAGAGATATAGCACACATCGCAATAAAGTCCTATACACAGCTCAGCCTAGCTTTCGTCAGCTTTTCCTTTTTTGTGGCATGCAGCAGGCCGGTATCGGCAGTGAACATGTGAGCTTTACTCACAAAACAACGAAGCACTGAGCTGATACAAGCCAACCAATTCTTTCACCCGTTTCATATTATATGCATGTACGATGATGCTAGGTGCGAACTCTAATAAAACGTGGAAAACTTTCTCTGCTGATGATATCTTCAGTTCAGAGTAGCTTGTTCGCCACGAGTATCCACAACGCTCTACCCTTGGTATTCGTAAATGTAAAGGTTGTTCTGAGATAATACGAGTTTTTGCTAGTAGAATATTATTCAATGTATACAGTAATGCGAGAGTAGAGAAAGGAGAAGCTTTTGGCATTTTTTGTATCATCTTTTTAGCTTCTAGGAAGCAGAAAAGCCTTTTATTATTCTTCCTCATTTATACGGTTGCAGGAATGTACACATCTACTACTTGAATACACACTGAATAGAGGAAAAAGTTCTTTTCTACTTTTATTTATCACGGCGGCGGCACACCGTCTCACTCAGAACGAAACGGCTGTGTGAATGTGGATATATAGATATTGATGCACGGTGGTAGCTCGCAAATTAACATGGAAAAGGCAGGAAGCGTGTGGACCCGGTGACGAAACTACATTATCACAGCCACGCAGTGAAAATGACATTCATTGTTCGACTACCACACCAAAAACAGCAAATATATTATTAGAGCAAACATAAGGCATGTTAGTAGACGACCAACATTCTCCACACTGTTCGATGAAAGAGAAAGTTGGACGGTGAAAGGTGGAGAAATATGTATTATAGAGTGAGGAGAAAAGGGAGCTCTCTTTTTCCTCGGAAGTACATTTTCGCCAATGGCTTTCACACACAATAGACCGATTTCCATGATTGTAGGAAAGCAATAGTAGTGCAATGATGAGGATAGGATAGGTATTTACGTGATGTGATGACTGTCATCATCAGTCTTGATCCTAATCCTGACATTCACTCTCTATTCAACATAACAATATCCGCTAGGAAAATGTATAATATGTAAAAAATGCTTTATAGTCAGAAGTAGCAGCTGTAGTAGCATAATATTATATAGAAAATGAAAATGTACCACTACCAAGACCAAGACAAGTATGAGTTTAACTATGCTCATCGGTCGTAAAACAGTTGGTCACTCCTTGTTCGTCGGAGGAGAAAGCAGGTATAAAAATGGACAATAAAGTAGAAAAGATGCACGCATCCATATGCACACAGATTACATGCAGGCGTACATTATTCCGTACGAATGACTTCATCAAATCAACTCATCTGGCAGATGGTGACGTTGATAGGATGATAATGATGATGGAGCGCCTCAAGCTGATTTTTGTAAAAGTTCGCGTGGCTTACATTTTGTAAAAAAATGGTGAAGGCTTTCGTGATAGAGAGAAAAGCAGGAATATAAAAACTTGTGCTTTCCAATGATTTTCTTTTGTTGTGCACTGTCACACTGGCACGGGAGCAGCAAATTAGACAAAATTCAACTGCAACAACTATTTAATGATTACTGATTTTGATTGTAAAATGTATTCTTGCAATTCAATTTATCCCCCTGAAGTCCAATGTGATCGTTTAAATTTGAAATGAAACATCCGATTTCCATTAAACGCAAACTTTTTGTTAAATTTCACAAGAGAATTCTTACGTTTCCCCACACGCAACTTTTATTTCGTTGGAAAGGGAATACAATCAAGGGAGATATTGATGCATTACCGTATTCTTATGATTGTTAGTAAATAGATAGTAGATGTTCCTAGATGCTGATATTCAAATGGTAAAAGAGATGTACGCAGACAATCGTAAAATGTAGAGAAACGACAGATCAGGTTATAATGATAAGAAGGAGAGAGAGAGATACACACGTCATACGTCATCATTACTTTTTAAAGCTATTCCAAGTTGTGGATAATTAGAGAAAAAGGCCAGAAGGGAAAGTTTCTCTCGATAATTAATTTCCTCAAAAACTTGTTTCTCTATCTTGTTAGTTTAGAAAGAGTCTCTGGGGAGTGGAAGTAGTTTTTGTTTCTGCTCCTCATTGTTACATATTCTCGCCTCCCATTTGCTCAAAATCCAATCCCACTCCAATGCCAATGCCCAGCCAGAATACTAAGAAAATGCTAAGTATGTTGACTTGTGGAAACTCTAGAAAATGGAGGAATGATAGAAATGCGTCATGTTACATCAACAGGCACATAGTATATAGCACACTCCTTCTCTAATTGTAAGTTTTTTCTCTAGTTGATTCGCTCTACACGAAAAAAGTTTGGAGAGAGGAGAAAACTAAATACGCATTGGATTGAGGGTAAATGCGGTTTTTATAAGAGAAATTCGCCAAAAATCTCTTCTAAAGTACCGCAAGGCATACATTATTATGATGAGAATGACAAGATAATCTTGTGCTTATTTCCAATCCGTCATAATATTATACTCCCGGAAACGGATGCTCTGATTACCCCTGTTACTACACTCTGAGGACCGAAAAAAAAACTTATGTAAACCAGCACACATTTTATATGGAAATTAATTTAATTGGAGGAGTTTCCATTGCAGACTGGCACGTTTTTCTCTCTCGTCGACAAAACCTTTCTGGAAAAGATTAAAGCGAGTATTTATCACTAAATGTGTGGTCTCGGAACAAAAACAAGGGGAACATTGTATATCGTAGTCCTAACCCAGATAACACACATTTCACAATTTGTCTTTTCCTATTTAAAAAACAGAAAATATATGAAAAAAAATGTAATGGACGTCTGTTAAGACGATGACTTTTTAAACTTTCACTCTTGACTTTTCCCAGCTTTCGACATCATTATCATCCTCCTCATCATTACTATTATTAGCTCAGGAATTTCTGCTACAACAATTCCGAAAGGATAAAGTTTATGCAAAGAGTGAATTGTTATTATTTGCTCTAGGCTAGTATGAGCAGACTTTTTCCTCCTCTGTTTCCACTCAATCCAAAAAAGCTTTTGCAGTTGGTTCGTAAAAAAGGTAGAATACGTACGTACGTACGCTCTCTGAATAGTGGAGGGTCATTCCTTTTTACTTTCACCGAGATGAGGTTCAGTTCGACGTGGATTCTCTCTCTCTCAAAAAAACAAGTGTACAAATGGAGGCTCACTCCGTACTTTTTTCGTATATGTTTATGTTTTTATGCATCTATTTCATCAAATTAGTAATTTTTCTTCCTCTCTTGAATGTTTCTTCGACCTAAATCTCTTCTTATTACATTTCTCATTTCATTCACATGAAATTTTTATTACAATCCGCCTCAAAGAACTTTTCTTCTCCTATAGTTTTGTTTTGTTAGCTTTTCTTTAAATTACTTGTGAGCTGGAGAAAGAGAGGGGAAAAGAAGGTAATGTTAGGGCAGTGGAAGTGGCACTGCTCCACATAGATGCACACATGATAGTTCAGTATAAAACTCTCCGCTGACGTTGTTGAAGCGGAAGGGCGAGACTGGAAAGGTTATCACAAGGGAAAGGAGGCAGACTAGGAGTAGCAGAGCAGAGGAGAAATATGTAATCAGTCTGGCTCGAGGATGTATCAGACAAGTTATACTTTATTCATGAAACTAACAATGATAAACGTTAAGGTGTATGAAAATTCCACCGATATCTTACACTCTCCGAACAAAATATCAGTGTCAGCCTTTCCGCTCAGCCCTATCCTGATTCTCAGTGAGTCGAGTGAGGGGAACAGAGTACGGGATAATGTGTTCTGTAGTCAGTGAAGCGGAATGAAGTAAAATCATATACTCTTTCCTTCAACTTTCATTTAGCTCTCTCAATAACTTTGAAAGCATAAGAAGCTAGCTAATATTTCATGTATCCTCACTGATTCCCAGGTTTGTTCAGTTGCCACACTTGCACTAATTAATTCTGAACTTTGTGAGAAAATTATCCGAGTATGTGTTCTTTTTTGCTAGAGAAGTACTTTCTCGAAACGTATTTCTGCACGCGCACAATATCAGCAATCATCAGAAAGCATAGGTCAGATATGTGCAATATCACTTTCAGCTTCATAAATCTTTTCGCCTAGCAAAAACCAATAGTGTGATAATGAGAACGATTATAAAGTGTAAACTCAGGTTCACAGTTTACAGAATATATGTACACAATGAAAGAGATTGATTCAACTTTTAATAAACCCTCTCATTATAACTCAACCTTGTAAAAACGAAGTTCGTAATGTCAGCTAGATTTAGGAAAACGTTTATACTCTTTGCCTTAGTACATATGTTCATACACAACCTACCCCACTCAATTCATATGCTTTTACTACCCATTCACAAAAAATAAACCGATATGCGTGAATGCTATATTGTAAAACAAGTTGCGACTTGGTAAAGATATTTTTCATGGTGGACATGACAGTGACAGGGCGATATATCCGACGAATGTTGAAAAGCGCGATAAAAATTTCGTAGATGATAGTCACATTAAAACTTTTCCTTGAAAGCTCCTCCAAAAGGCGATGATGATGACAGAATGGATTTTCACAGAGCGAGCAACACACACCGTCAATTCTTACACGACATGCATTTTGCGACAACGCCAGAGAAGGGGAGAACGTGGAATGTGGTGTGCATACCTAAGATTTATAAAGTGACGATGAAATTCGCAATCTCCGTACACCATGTCATTTAGTCACATTTACATCATCTCCTCTACCCATCCGCATGAAATGTCGTGTACCTTCATACGACCATCAATTTTTCCACATTTCTCAATGTTTTATGCTCGGCGTGACTACGACAATTTTCCCCATAATATCTGGCATGTCCTCTCCTATGTACTTCCGTGAATATATTTGCTCACAAGTGTTAATGTGTCCCCCTTTCTCCTCGCAAAAAAAAGAGAAAATTGCATCATTTTCACTCGCTGATCTTCTTGTATTGTGAAATCTAATACGAGCGTATGGATATACATATAATATGTGCTCTTGTCATCAGGAAATATATTCTCCAGGAATACCACTCCAGCACGCCCATTACATGAGGAATGCGAAAAAAATATGGGAACAAGAAAAGTGGTAGGAAAACGCACGGGCAAAGTGAAATCTTACACTAGACTGAGTACACAAGCGGGGAAGCCGACCAACCAAATAAAAAACGCAATGCTCCTCACTGCTTCTTCATCCCATTATATTGCCTTTCACACTCACGGGATGAGCGAGAGTGGGAAAAGTGACGGAAAGGAATATTAAAGATGCTACCCGAAATTTGTGACAACCAAGAAGAACTGAGAGTGAGTGTGTGAAAGAGAGAGAGAGAGGGGGAATGTACCTAGAGCACACGTATCATCTCTCATGCTCAATTCTCCTGCCTCAGAAGGTAAAACTGATTGTGTGCGATACCACAGACACTACGACAGCAGGAGTTGAGAGCAAAGAGTGCTTTTGTAAATCTTTATATGTATCCGTGCATATTTTTATTTTATGTGCATGCATACCCAAATCTAAGTCCCATTTTCTTTTTTGTTCTCTCAGCTCTCTTTTCTCTTCATCAGTTTTCCTTTCTCGAGGTTTTTTCTCTCTCTCTCTCCTCGCCGTCTTTGTGTGCATTTCTCTTACGACGTCTTTGTTTCATCTGAGCTAGTAGCTTTAAGTCATCTACTTTCTTTTAACGTGTAAGTCGTAGTGTTTCTCTCAGTTTGTGAAACGAAAGCAAAAGGAGGGAAAAAAAGAATTTCATGCCTTTTATTCGCATTATTCGTCCTATATCCACGACTGAGGGAGTGGAGCGCAAAGGCAAACTACAGAAGCAGATATGAACAGAGGGGTAGGGTGGAAGTGGAAGAAGGGGAAAAGGCGAGAAGTGAAATATCTATCATCCTCTAGGGCTTGAGGAATGCTCTTATTGCCGCACTTTCAACCTTCTTTTCTCTTTACAGCCAAAGCCATACTGATATATTGGTGTTGATGATGGTGATGTGATGATGACGATGATGATGGCCGTACTACAACATAATAAGCATGTATCGTTCTTGTATGCCTATATAAACTTGTATACACACCTTTTCCCCACCTTTATCCTTTTTTCTCCTTGTCTTTCCACTTTTTTATCCTCCTCTATGCTGACTCTTTTTTTTCTGTAAAAGGAAACACCATCAAAGTCATCGAGAGCGTTACTATGCATTAGTCGAGATGAAGAAGACGAAGAAAAGTTCACCTCATCTCCACATTCTACCATCATCAAATCTAATCAATGTTCTATAGCTGTCGTCACACATATATCCACACTTTATATTGCTTCGCAATTTTTTATAATCATGCTCTCCTTTCACAAAAAATATATGCAACTGCCACACTAGGAAAGAACATGTTTTTGATTGTGCCTTTAAAATGGTGTAGAGTGTAGGTATATGAATATGAGTGGCACATCACTTTTTTCTTTCTTCCTTAAGAAAAATACCAATACAAAAGTGGAACTTGTTAAGCTACCACAAGAAAAAAATCTAAATAAGAGGAAGCCATGGAAGTTAAGTGGTGTAGTAACTTTAAAATTTCTAAGCGGATCATCGTACCCTAAGCTGGAAAACCATAAATTGAAGTTGAAACTTATGTTTCCAGTCACCTTGGAGGAGAGAGACAGGCTTTCTAAAACAGCTTTTGACCGAGCACCCACCAAAATGATTTTGAGTGCATAGGCATACATTTCCCTTTGATATTGTATGTTCATCTACATCACAGCATAAGGAATATGCATAACATTAAACTTACTTGAAAATGTAAGATGCAATCAGTACACATCTCGCTTCTTGGACGGATTAGAAAATTGCTGACGAAAGCTGGGAAAACAAAAAAAGACTGTGCTCAAGCAAGGCCGATCGATAAAGATCCAATAAGATAAGATGCATGCTACTAAAATGTTGAATGAATGTGACAATGTGCCACCGAGCTTTCAGGTTTAACAACAACGATAAGGAGAAAAAAACTTGTCCACATACACTGTAACTGTAATGAATGGAAGAGCAAACATAACTTTTTTACATGTTAAGCATACCATCAAGAAATAGACTGTGAATTTTAGAATCAACTTGAGAAAAGAGATATGGAATAAGGTATCTCATTTGAGAATGAAAGCTGTTTTTTGCAACCATTTCTTATGTACAAGATTGTGTCGGCTTCTTTTCCTGTGTAATCTAGAATGACGAAAAGTTTAACATGCACACGCTAACATTTTTTCCTCTATCTTGGTCTTTTTTTGTAAAATGCTACTACAAAAGCTTTCCCCATGCACCAACTATATACGTTTTCCTCTGCTTTCACTTCCAAAAATATATCATAGGTTTTTCGTTTGCTTTTTTTCCCTCTGTGCATTTTCCCCAATTCGTTTCGAACATCTAAAGCACTTCTCACCGCCGTCATCAGCATCGTCTCTTTTGGCTTGGCCTTTTTTACCTTTGGGCTGTTCGATTTTCAATTTCTCTCTCTCTCACTTTCTCCCTCGCTTTCCTCCGTTTTTTCTCACCAGCGCTTCTTTATATTTATATTCTCTTGGTGAAGATTTAGCGTTATTTTGGGTAGCTTCAATTTTATGAATGTGTACATGCATTTATGATCACATACGGCTTGTCTTTATATTTTCCCCCTTCGCTCATATATTGTGGAGGGAGGAAATGGCTCTGCACTCTATCAATATCGTAAAAAACTATGCCATCTATAGTGACTAGTGGAAGAAAATGCACGTTTTTTATTGGTTCCAGTGAATAAAAAAGTAAAACGCCAGAGACCAACTGGTGAGGTATGAATAGGGGAATATTGAAGTGAACGATTTTTTCCTCTCCTCAAAAAAACGGTCTGTCTGCTCTCATTCAAGACAAAGTATCAGCGGTAAAGAAGAATTGGTCGCTCGTCGTCGTAAGAAATTCTTCAAACCATTCACTAACTTTCAGTTTGCGTGCTTTCACCAGATCCAAACGAAATGACGACGCTATTCACAGATCTCATCATCATCGTCTTCTTCTTCTTCTCAAACATCAAACGTTTTTCCTCTGAATGCTCCAGTGTTTTAAGGGATTGGATCTGGATATATGTACATATGGTTATGGCACATTTTTTGACATAAATATTCAAGGCTGTAATGACGTGTGTACGTTTATTCTCATTGAAGTAGTATAAGTTCAGCCTTTTCCATTTCTTCTCGTGATTAAAAGTCGTTATTTGAGAAGAGTTTTACGCTTCGATTTTCATTTTATTGCGCTCCTTAATGAATAATGAGGCGCAGCAGCAATGGAATATTTGTGTATCTTTCTACTCATTATCACATAACCAAATAAATATGAGTCAGATATCATGTGTGTGTATGGGGCTGGGGGTAAGCATACGTGATCTGCTGCAGATGAGATGGAAAAGGAGATAAAAATGGTAATGAAATCAGGTTGGAGCTGAGTAAGGACAAAAACTTAATGATAGTGATTAAATATTTAACGAGTACATTACATTTTTGCTTCCAATTTCATCTCAAGTTTCACGCAAAATGTGCAATTCCCTAAATTATATCAGGATTCGCCATCTCATCCTTTATCCTAGCCGGAAAAGGCTTTCATCAATCCAAAAGCAAAAAAGGAAAACCAGTTTTCCCCATTCGGAATACTAAAAGGTGCCTCATTCATTCCAATAATTGCACTGCACTGATTCTCTCTCGAGTAGCAAGTGGGGAACCGCAAACTTGACGGAAAGGGGGGTTTAGTGCTCTTCAACCATATCATTACAAAAGCTACGCAATTTGTGACTGGCTGAGCGTCAACATACCAAAAAACACCACTTTCAATTCAAGCTCCAGAATCTATGTTTGAAGGAAGGAGAGTACTTTTTCTCTGGGAGACTATACGTGCAAGAAATTGAGTCTGCAGTTCGATTCGGAAGTCAAGATCAACAAATTATTTTAAGTCTTTTGCTTTCACACAAGATTGCTGATAACGTCAGAGCGTCAAGATATTTTCCATCTGCTTTCGGTCCTCTTTGAATGAGCCACTATATAATATGGGACGGAGACTAAATAGGAAATGAAAACTGGAACTGGAAGCAACTTGAAATGCAAGCAAAAAGCGGGAGTGAGAAATGAATACCATTATTTGCCCCTTTCTCATATCCCTTTTTGCTCCTTTTCCTTCCAGAAATGATGTGTTTGCAATATTTTTAGTCAGCAGCCTTCGCTATAATACCAAACCAACTAACCTTAACGGACTACACTGGTTCGTGTTGGCATGAAATGTGATGATGATACATGCAGTGTGTGTATAAAGTTTTTGCTGTGACAAGAAAAACTGCGGTTCTTCACTCTATAACGACTCTCGCCACGCTCTCGTCGACGTATCTGCCTATTCCAACAGAAAATGGAAAGGTAAAAGGAAATTATTAAGTGAGGAACAACTATTAAACATTCGCCATTCGCCCGTGTACGTGTGTACACAAACCCATTTTTATTCCCCTTTCGCCAAACACAATTTGGGACTGAGAACACAAGAGGATCGAAGGGAAGAAAAAAAGAATGCCTCAACACTGGGCGAAGACGGGAAGAAGAAGCTCGTGTCTTTCCCAGAAAATTTATACACATTCGTGGTAAAAAGAGATTATGCAATCACAAAAGACGTGTCTTCTCAACCATTCCAATTCCAGCGGAGTGCTGGAATGTATATTGTATTGTAATACGTGCATATAACTGCACATATCTCCCTATAACTTTTATGCATAACAAAGACCCGTCTATTTTCTTCCTCTTTCTTTCACGTCCCTAACCCACAACTTGATGGAAATGAGAAAAGTGTGGGGAAACTACTTCAGAGAGAGAGAGAGAAAGAGAAAGGACACCTATTTTTAGTAGTGGTAGGTGGAGGCCCTCCTGCAGTGGTCACGGAATGACATGGTTCCATTGAAATTTTGACATGTGTAATTTCCACTTGACTAACCTAAGGAAGGGAGAAAGCTCTCTGAGAATAACTTTTCAGATGAATTTTTGTGGCCAATATTATGAAGAACACGCTGTTATGCATGTACTGGTGTTATTGAAGTGAAGGAAGTGTATAGACAGGAGAGGAAGAAGCTGAAGCATCTTTAATTACACCACTATCCTTTCTCCCTCTGCCGCACAGTAGCCAGTGATAGTCCACAGCGTAAAATATTATACATGGAGCCATCAAGTCGTCGACACTGCAAGCTAATCCGCTTAGATTTTTTTTGCTTCCACATTTTCTTTTGCAAATCTCCAAAGGATGTTCCGTTTTTTCCCTTCATCCACTTAGAATACATTCATGCATAGCAAATCAGACTAGGCATGAAAAAAACTGACTTACAGATTTACAAGCTTGTGCGAGAGTGAGAGCACGTAAGGTCCGTGAATATAGGAAGAAGGAGACAGCTCTTGAAACCACGGTACAGACACACAAGGAAATATAATCTGCGTGAAAAATGAAAGCTAACGGAAGCTGCTCTTGTATACATATTTATATGACGAAAGAATGGAGAGATGATTTTGCGCACGAGTGCAAAAGGAGCAAATATGAGAATGTATGTATACTTTCATATATGCTTTGAATGCTTGTTTATATTTCTGTTATGTACGTTCAAGCGGAAGCCAGCATATTTCTTTCTTGGGTTTTAAGATTGTTTTTTTTGTAGAATGGAAGAGCGGAGGGAAGACCCGTTTCCCTCCGAAATGGAATAATTATGAGAGGAATTATTTAAGTAATTTCTTTACCAATTCCAGATTACACCATCCCAAAATTCCACCTCTATGTGGGCTCCCCCTTATTATGCATTTCGCTTCTTAACTTAACCGCAAAAAATGTTGAACTCACCAGGAGAAACTTTTTTTTCGTCCAAGTTTAGCCTGATTTGCAAAATATGCATGCAACCTGCGACTCCCTTGCTGTGCTCCTTTGTATTACAGATGTAAACCTAACATCCAGATTCCACTGGACTATAGCCTTTCTCGTTTATTATAAGTTTAAGGTATATCCATAAATGCCCGTATTAGCTTCCTAGATGAAAACCCTAGTAGACCGCATACATTAAAGACGGTGGAGTGTTATCAGATAAACGAAAAGGGAAATGCCTTTTCTCCCGTCCTCTCATTTGCTCTTTTCAGAAAAACGACTCTCATCCTCTCTGATGAAATCAGGATTGCATATCTCTCCCCCAACCATTTTCTTTTCACTCTGCTCTGTATTCATGACACTGATATGTAATTAGATGTAAACAATGTGGCACAAGTAGAATTCTTAAGGAGCCTACTAAAACAAAACAAAAATCTGCTCGTGCTCAACTTCCTGCGTAAATGCATCGAACAAAACAGAGAGCGGCACTATGAAATGCAATGTAAGCAAACAAAGAAGAAGAAAGGAAGCGAGAACAGAAGAGAACGAGGATTTCCAAAATTCTATCTCTCTCTCTCTCTCGCTTGTCTTTTTCGCGTGCTACACTTTCCCGAGAAAATATATAAAAACACTCAACAAAGGCTGGAAAAGACCACAGTTTTGTAATGATGATGGTCATGTTGATGACTATCACGATCCTACTATTTTCCAACCCAAGTGTTTTATACATTATTTGTATTTATTTGTTGCCACGTTTTGTTCCACTTTTTGTGTGAAAGGATAACGTTTACAACAACCAGTCTTATTGCGCAAACGGAAAAGGAACACACACGTACCTAATTCCCAGTTTCCCAATCTCCAGCTTAACGCAAAAACATCTTAGGAAGGAATCGTATACTCCCAAGCCAGTGTTTCACTGAAATTTCCTTTGTTTTTCTGCATATTTTACATGATGACGATGATCAACATCATCATCATCATCGCCGTCATTCTCCGTTCCTACTTTTCCCCCTTTTACTATGCATTACTTGCCCTGTGCTGACGGTGGTCGGGAACAGATTAGAGAATTTAGAATTCTACTTTCCATCGTGTGATGATGCCACCCAAAAATCCGACCATGTATGCATTTGGAAATTCAAATAGTCTCTGTAAGCATTCTAACCACAGAGTGTTCCCCAAGCATTCTCTCTCTCTCTCTCTCTCTCTCTCTGTTTTCAATATTCCACTTCTGTTTCACCCATGTACATAGTCTTGTTCGTTTTTACCACTAAATACACACACATCTCATGTGTATCCTCCACTCCATATTGTGCAGTAGTCCGCGCAGGTAAATAGGTTGCACAATCGCTCAGCTCTAATGTTTTTCTAATTTCACTCTGATAACTTTTATGCTTTTTCAGTATTCTGGAAACATTTTCGTCCCAAGCTGGTGGGGTTGCGTTGGCGTGTGTGTGTCGAGAATAATGAATCTATCTATTACCTTTAAAGTTGAAAGTGTTGTGTGTGGTATATTGAAGAAATGTGTGTTTTACAAATCCGGTATTGGAACAGGAAACGAGGAGCAGCGATAGAGGAAAGCTTAAAGAGAGTAATCGTACACGTATCTATCCCCCATTAGCATCAAACAAAAGCCGGCATCATCGCCTTTTACACCGCACTTCCCTATAGCCTTTTCGCATATAAAAAGTTTATATGATGATGATGATACGATGATGTATTCAAATGAATACGATTACACATTTCGCTCCAGGCCTCCCTTTCATTGCCTTTGTAGAGTTGCCCACATAATGTAGTGGGGTAATGGATAGTTTATAGAATTTAAATGTACTCATTTTTCAACCCTTGCCTCACATGGAATAAACTATGCTGAGAAACTGAATAAATTATTCTCTCTCTCTCTCTTCAACACACTTATATACAAGTTCATATATGAAGACGTTTTATGCATGATGAAACTATATATATTCCTGGGTGGTGTTCCAACTCATGCCGTGTCGATATTGACTTGGGAAAAAAACTTACATGTAGTCCTCTTTGTAAAAAAACATCAAAGTAAAACGCGGAAAAAAGGAGTGAACGGCTCTTTTCATTTTTTAGTGACTAGCATTTATTCAATCAGTGGCCTAGTGGCACGGAGTTCGTCTACTTTGCCGACGGGAACAGGAACTCTCGGCGATCCTCTTCTCCTCTTCTTTTTTTATCTAAAATACATTTTCAGTCAGAGTGCACGCGTGAAGTCAAAGTGACTCTACGTTTTCAATTACATCAACAGGATGACAGAAACGGCCACAGTAGAAAATGGTACGGTGACCCGACTCCACACACACACACACTGTGTGAGTTGTTGTTCGAGAGGAGAAGAGTGAGTGCATTAAATCATTTCACTCTCACCACCATACATATACATAACATGCACATATATAGCCTGTTCCAAGTGGTGAACACTTTATGGACTCCACTTTGATTCCTTTGTGTACTATTATATGGACATAGAAGCACAGTACATGCGTAGGAAGAGCCAGAGAGAGCTATCACAAAATATGATGAGTCTATACAAAGTTTCTTTTTTATTCTATTTCATTTTATGATAAAAGACGTTTGCAGCAAAAGTCTTGAGAAGATTTAAGTTGCACAAAGTAGATAACCTGTGATTGCTACAAACACGACAAAAAATTTCTTCTACATTTTATAAGTTGCGAGACAAGTTTTAGAGGAAATCTTTATAGAAAAGGAGAGATTTTGAAATCTTTTAGAAATGTGTTCATGATTTACCTCTGCGAAAATGTAGCATGAACAAATGTGTATCAAAATGTATTTCTACAATGATCTGTTAATGTAGCTGACTGTCAGTAGTTGTCTTCAAGGAACATTGTAATATCTAGTGAAGGCTTGGGTGTATCTAATCTAAAGATATTTTTACATTTGTAAGGGAAAAACGTAAAATGCAGTCGGATATCATAAATATTCATAGATAAGTATATACACATATTTCTTCCTCTGCTGCATGGTAAATATTTTGACTAGTCTTGAGTTGTAGCGTGGGATAAGATTATGACAGAAAGTCGAAGTTTTTTGACGATTACTAATGGTTCCGGATAGAACGAGGGCTGAATGCATTCCGAGTCAGTTTGCAGCAGAGTCTTTTTTAGGTGAAGGAAACCCACGCGGAGAATCAATATAAGAAATCTCATATTTTTCTTCTTTCCACAAAAAAACACATTTATTTTTTTCTGCTTACGATGGTTGCACGAGACAGTCATATGTGTGCATAGAGGCATGCCTGAGACTACTGATTGTAAACATATGGTGAAATAATGAATGAATGAATGCATGTTTGTCCAAAACAAACCTCTCCGTTTGCTGTATTTTATGTTATGTGCCTTTTCATCGATCTATCAAGTCAGTGAATAGAAGAGAGAACGAGGATCGTTTAATGTTCCCATGTTCGCCCGAGTCTCTCCCAAAAAAAACGCGTGTACAATTTATTCTTAACTCAGAGAAGGGACTGGGTTTGAAAGGTTTTATCATGTCGGAGAATTTGAATTTATTACTGTTTCGTGTCACTGCTCCTTGTAAGGAACGTGCTGCAATTAGCAACCTTTTTCTATCAGACATGAAAATGCCATCAACTCAACACAAAACCTTGCACAATGTAGTACAATAGATGGGAACAGAGAACGCAGCCCTCCGTATCCGCATCCGCATACTACTGCTAGCAGTTTTTGGCGGATACATATCAAAGTCGATGCGATGTGATGAGTCTGTCGTGCGCGCATGCAATAGATCATGTCGAGCTTTTATTCATTCTTCCTTGTGTCATGTCGCTGACTAAAATGCATGCAATCCTCTATATATTTATATTTTTCTTATTAACTTCAGTATGATACGAGGAAAATATAGGGAAACTAGTTGAAATCTCCTTAGGCGTTTAGCATTGAGTACACATTAGCTACATAAAAATACCAACTATTTGCTCCTTCGATTCGCATATATCTTCTCCAGACCCTGGTCTTCCGTTGACCCTGTTCAACATCCTGTTCATTCCCGACTTCAAGTTCAAAAACTTTTGTAACAAAATATCCTGGTCATACATCTGACATAGTTAGCATTATCTCAAACTTTCACAAGGTGACAGTATATCAATTTTTTGGGTCCTGGAAAAACACTAGGTGATGACGGATAAAACTTTTCGACTCAAAGAGAAACGCCAACACCCCATTTGATAATGTGTTTCATTTGAGAATGAAAGCGGAGTCTTTGATGAATGTAGCCAAACAGACTAGGGCAAAGATCAAGGATTCTTTATGAGGACGACATCTCTCTCATTGCCTATTAGCTTATAATAAATAGACAAACTAAACAGAAGCTCAGCTAACCGATGTTTCCTCTCTATCTCTTTGCAGTTCTTTCAGGCAAGGTGTTGTAGATTATATGCATATAATAATGCATTGTGCTACTCTTGGAGAGAGTAGGCAGAGCAGAGGAAAGAGAAAAGGAAGAAGCTACTACTATCAACCATCCAAATAGCTCAAAAAAACTGTCAACCTCGCACAACTCCATAACCCAATACATTCAAGTATGAGAACCTCTATATCCGGAGGAGTAAGCAGTTGGAGGAGCCAGTCTCTTTACATAATCCGGACGATACGTCCACGATCATTCTTGGAACAGGCTGACGGGTGACAATATCATGATTAATAAGTGTCGCCCAGATAGAGACTCTTGCATCACATCCCACTCCCATTCGCAACAACGTTTTTTCATCATGCCCTTATTTATGGAATTAAGGATAGCAGCGCTCGGCTCATCTTCTTGAAACTGAAGTGTGTAGAAGTATAATAATATGGTTTTATATATGAAGTAGATATAGTGCGTCACAAGAGAATTCCATCGCTCTCTGATCCGAAACCAAGAACGTAGGAAATACGAGAGGATTTGAAGAGGAAATGGAAAGCTTGCAGTGCTCCGCCACACATACACAAGATAAAGTAGGAAGATGTGAGGGAACGGCACTTGAGCATGCTTCATCATGGTCACAGTTAAAAGTTGTGCCTTCTCTTATCTCGGTTGACACTTGCGGTGATCCTCTATTGAAGAATGCATAAAGTCAATTTGTCCTGTAGTTTCCACAAACAGAACTACGGGAAGGTGAGAAGGAGACATGCTGTGTTTGTGCAAAGAAACCCAGCTCACCATGTTCGCCATCCATCCAATGTTTTTCCATTAAAACTTACACAGACCACGAAGAGAAAGCATCAAACCAGCTGTCTCCCGTCATCTACCCTGCCAAGAAACATGAATAACCCATAATTTCCCATCTTTGAAATGTCAAGACTCCCTCCGTCTGTCGGTTTTGTCATTTTAAATTTTTTATATCTGTGGGGAAGGGGATGGGTTGGGGAATGCCCTATTCGAGAATTTTGAGGCGTATCATTGTCGTTCGACTCGCCCAAAAGAAACTTTAGACATGTGCCATGTGGCGGTGATATCATTTTCAGCGAGGTATAATATGCGTTTTGGCAAGCATAATGAATGCCGGGATTTTTGCGGTCGTGATTTGAGCTTGCATAACAGCACAGGATCGCAAGGGTTTCCAACATGTCATTTCGAAAATGTAATTATGATATTCCCATCACGTGGACATAAATGCTAAAACCGGTGACATTAATTTGATATTATTTTCTCTGAAATTCATATACATTCTACTACTTCACCTGCTTGGAATCAATACTGCCACAATTAAATATATACACCTCTCGTATAGTTATGAATAATCGTTAATATTCTTCATATAATCAAAAAATTGGTGCCCTTGCAAAATATGGTTAAGGAGGCGTTAGCAAATCTAAATGCGAGTAGCACAACACGACACTAATTTTCATGTAAAAAGATTCATTGCTTACTGTTTGTAATAATTGAGTTAACGAAGTAGATCCTTTCACATGGTCCAACTATTCAAAATCCCATTCACGTAGTAGGTCATCAGAAGAAAGCTTTTGGATATAATACTAATTCAGGTTGTGGATAATATATTATGTCAAGAGAATTCTTATGCAGAATCAGAATCTATTCAGATAAATGAGGAAACAATGATAAAACTCCTTATCTTTATTCATAAAATACGATGCTCTCTTTTCCCAGATGCGAGCAATGCAAATGTCAACATATAATCACATAAAAAACTGCAAACACAATCTGAACGCATGCTCGTGCACTTGCAGAAAAAGAGAGAGAAAATGAGAGTGAGGATGGAGAATAAAAATTATGATCCTTTCAAAACAAGTACATTCACGTTTGATGTAAGTACACATTTGTCAGTAGTATTACTACATTCCATTTACTCCATTTTGACGAGATATTCTCTCTCCCTCTACACATCACCATACCACGACACATATTATGCACGTGTGGAAAAAGCACATTTTAATTTCACCCTTTCACTAAGAGCATGGTCCGTAGAACATACGTGAAACGTAAGAAATAAATGAGGGGAACAAATATTTGCATTCCAGCAACTATCTCCAATGGAGAAACTCTCACCATGTCAAGTTACACTCGAAGAACGCCCATTTACAGCAGCACGAGTAAAGTTTCTAAAAGGGGTTTTTAAAGTCGTCCCTACAATGTCAACATCATTGCATTGCAAAGGAGCACTCATACACTCACTCTGACTGAACTCTTCGGTAAATTTCCAAAGAAGATTACTCAAACAGAATGGAAATATTTGGGCTGGAGAAACGATTATGCTATCAAAATGTTAACATGATGTTTATTAAGGTGTCAGAAAGTCACACGCATGACGACGATACATGTGCGTTCGTCTATTCCGTAATATACGATGTGCGCTACGCAATAACGAAATTGGGGTTATTACACAATTCCATGTATAGTTTTCCTCATTCGTACTCCAAAGCACATGTACACAACTTGGAAGTTTCCAAACATTTTTCTGGGTCTCGTCTGGATACGTGGACCACTGGAATTCTATTGTGTCATGTTGAGAATATAAAGTGTAAATAACCGCACACGTTGCACTATGCTTGCTTGCACAACACCTGAAATAGGTTGTTGTTGCAAAGTTGCAACCCAATGAGCGAGTAAAACACTAGAAAAACAGAGATGTTTCACTTGAATGAAAAAAAACTTTGACTTTCATGCGACCATATAGTTCTCCCCCCGCGTTCACTACGAACTCTCCGCTCCGTGTGTAGAGAAACGGTTTGAAGCGGAAGCTACAACTTTATCTGTGTTGAACTCTGGGAGCATGTATGTAACGTGTGAGTCTATATGTGTTCTCAAACCTTGTTTCCCAACTGAAGCTGATGGAGGACCGAGAGTTGAGCGAGATCTACAAAAAAGGTCGCTTATCTCACATGGTTCACCTAATACCAATGCATGTGTACATGCATGTGCTCCCCACTTTTTTACAACCTTATTACATGCAGCACCCATTCCATTCACGTTACACACAGAAGAAGAATATAAAAAAATGGTTGAATGTTGAAAACGAAAAACATTCGGGCACAGTTTGCAGTCAATGTTACGGTGAACGTGAACCTCTGTATAAACATTATAAAACCACACAAAGCAAGAATCCATTACTCTAATAGAATTCTAACCGTATATATGCTCTCGTGGCGTATTTCAGTTCGTGTGTGTGTGTCTCTGTGTATGCTTTTCATGAACAAGCAATATTTAAGAACTTTTTAGCAGCTCCGATTCTAAAAGTAAATGCTTTTTTAGCTTTAAAAATAATGTTCACTATAACAATATACACATTATATGACTTTATATGGCTTTATACTTGCGTCATTTTCATATCATTTTCTTGTGTACAATAACTGTATCGTACCACGCTCCGCACAGCGTGCCACCACCACAGAGAATGCTCATTCCTCCTGAGACATTTTATATTTACATGATAACAACTTGTGCAAAGATTTCACACCAGAGCTAATCGCAGTAAGTGTCTAAATACTGCAGTCGCACAATCGTCGACCCGATAAAAACTACCGAGATAATAATGAGCCATTATATTCCTTGCTTACGGTTTGACAAAATATACAACTTCTCTCTCTGAAAGTGTTGCCACTGAACATACGAATCGGAATCAGTGGCTGCTGCGTCTCAACTACGGATATTGGTTGGTTTTTTTACACCTTCAGAGATTGTATGGGTATGGGTAGTATTGCACGTGCAACCAGATGGGAAATACACACGCAATTAGCATATTCAGCGAGAATGTTTAAATAGTGGCACAACTTACGACGACTTCTTTCCTGATTGGAATCCTGTCTCAAAATCTCTACTGACTTTATTGCACACACCGTCTCGTTTACAACAGCACGAGCTACGGTCCGTCTACTTTTCTTTATCACCAGATTTTGCTCACGCAATGCCCTTTCTCCTTGAACTTTTTTTGTACGAATTATTATGTTAGTACTACTTGTACAGAGCTTTTGATCCCTATCTGTGCGTTCAGACATTCCATGTTAATTAAACAGACGTCACAGTCACAATCAAGATCAGGGTTATGACGTAGATCTACCTTCACCATATTTTCTCTGGATTTGGTTTGGTGGTAATAAGCTTTGGAGTACGGAGAGATTGATATCAGCGCATCGATCCAGGTTCCTTGGGTGGACGTGGATGTAAGTATGTATATGAAGCATGTGTGTGTGTGTGAGCTGAAGCTGATACAATCACGGAAATCAGATTTTCCGAACCACGATAAAATACATCAGCTAATGTGTCACCGTCGATTATATTCACGTTCACAGATATAATTTGTATGTATGTATGTAGTTTTATCTCATTTTATGAGAGAAATAAAGTTCCCAAGAGTGCTGTCATGATAAACAAGAAGTACTACGAAACGATATGAACATGGAAAAATAAACCGATTAAATTAAATTCCAAGAGAAAAGAAACTATCAGGGAGAGATGTTGGTTAGGGTAGAGACACATATGTGAAATTTTTGTTTGGAAGTTCGCAATGGATCAAGCAATATGTAGAGACAGATTTGTATCAGAATGAATCAAGGAAGTCGTCGAAGCGGAGTCACTCTGGAGAAACAAACATTCCCATTAGTACAACCAGAACCAGTCTCATCAATCAGCTAAAAAATTTCGCTGTAGGATGTATTGGAGCCCACACAGCTGGAGGACTCAGACAAACATTGATAAAAAACGCTATATACAGCAATTCCCTAGATTCACGAGAAATATACTGACGCAAATGGTAAAGAAAGCAAGAAAGTCGTTAGACTTTTAGGGCATAGCTTTGCCAATGGGTTCTAGTTTATTACATGTTTGTTTTTACCTTATTTTCTCCGAGTATTTCTACCAACATTCAATGATAGATAATACGAAACTAATTGTTCAAGATGAGAAGTGTATACACATCAGGAGAAATATGTTTTGCCAAAGGAGCAACTATATACTCCCTTAGTTTCTCTTGTTTTGCTGGAGTTAGACCTCAACGATCTTTAATGAGCATCTCAATTACTCCCAAAGCATAAAAAGCAACTAACTGAGATCTGGTTTCAGCTTAATTTTTTTCTCCTTTCTTTGTCCGTCAAGAATTTCTCAAGCTCGCTGACGAAACAAGCTTGATATTTTTAGTTTACTTCCAGCGAGAGCACCATATTGTATTTTATTCTCCAGGAAGAAAATAGATATCTTCCTTCCAGCTTCAAAATTTTTTCCCAACAATCAGCAGCAACGAAATGAAAGTCTAAACAAAAACACGATAATGACGTACATTACTGTATAGCTTTTGCTGCTGCACTTGACAGTCATGTTGTTAGCCATACTTAAACTAAACTCATCTCTCTCTCTCTCTCTCTCTCTCTCTCTCTTTTCTCAGCCTTGATGTGGAACTCCTCAGGAAAGAACTAGCTCGGCAGTGTGTTACCCTTATGCCCTCATCCTTTGGGCTTATAGAGAAATATAAACTCGGTGGAAAATCTCACTAACTGCTCTATGATGATGGCCTTTTAGTCCACTCAACTTCAAAAGAATCTTGTTTCCTCTGCCGAGTGGAATTCCCCTTTTTGTCAAACTTTTTAATGCTCATTAGCGCTATATGTGCTTGCTTTGAAAACAGTTTTTCCGAGTTCCTTTTTTACAGGATGACAAGATGACTGTGTGCCACACATGCATGGGAAATGTGGAAAAAAGTACATTCTTCTGATATGAAAATGTCCTTTTGCCTTATAGTTCACATTTCAACATCATTCACGTCATCATCACAGCCATCATCTTCATCATGATGATGAACGTTATGAGAACGCGACTCCCGTTTACAGAGTCGTCCCACTTATTATCTCTCAAGTGTAATAATATGTCAAGTGGGAATTTTGATCTCGTCCAACAATTTGTAAAATCTGATGATGCGCAAACTTATTTGGCAAGAGAGAGAGAGAGCAGAGGAGTTTATATAAAACAGAAGGCACCCTCTTGGAAAACGAGCAGCAAAAATTTTCAGTTGCACAAAACAAACTTCCATTGAATCGTAAAACAGTTATCAAGCAACATGGAATGTATGTATATTCTTATATTCATCACGGGCAAAGGATTAAAACTGGCTAGTAACACGGGGATCATGTCGTTCGGCGAAGTGGGTCCACGTTTCTCATCGTTTTAATAAAACTTGTCACGTTGTCATCTTCTTGGAATCAGCCGAAGCTGTCCTCTGTAATCTCTGCGACCTTGTTTGTTGTCGAAGGTTCGAAAAAAATATTCCACCCATTATATAAGCCGAGAAACTATTTTTTTCCCTTTCAAATTAGCTGAGGAATTATTCATGAAATAAAAATTGTATTGTATTTGTCATTTTATTGTTTACCACAATGAATTCGCTGAGTATTACGCTCCAGCGTAACAAATTCCTTTATTATTACAAATCATTTTCTCGACAACAATGGAAGCGTATATTTTTATAAAAGCACATGCCGGTCGTATGGGTGACTTCCACTGACATTATTATGATAATTGGACCCTGTTGAATAATAAGTTTGTCAAATTGACTTCTCATCTCCCCACCTCGGCACATACAGGTAAGTTATTCTACTTCTATACTTAGTTTCACAGTTTTCTATGAATATGAATAAGGCTTTCAACAAGCAATACATACTGGTTGGGTCAAGTCAACGGACTCTGCTTCTCCATTTAATCACATGGCTTCCTTCGAACTTGTACATTTTGACATTGACGTATAGACTGAAATATACTTTAACTTGTATGATGAGATGAACACAGTACGCTCACCGTCAGCTCTGTGGAATCATACTTTGTAACAGAGTGGAACTGATGATGATATCGAGTTAAAATAGCTTCAGAATTGATTTACAATGGCTAAAAATAGTTTCGATCAGCATAAAAGTTGGTGTATGTATGAAGTAAGCTAACAAAAAACTTCATTAAATCGAAAGGCAAGTCGCGTAACTTGACTGAATGAAAAACAGTCGCGTGTTGTATTCGCATTCAAATATAGTTTTGCTCCTGGGCACATATACTACTACGCTTTGCCTGTGTAGTTAGTGTCAGTCATGTGCTTGTAGTTTGTACCAGTAAATATATAAAACCCCAATCCTGTCCCCAAAATTTCCATTTGAACAGGGGCAAACTCCACAAGTTAACATAATTATTGATGGCATACGGCTCAAAAAACACTGCTCCCAGACAAATAGCAAACTTGAAATAACAAATAAAACTACATATTTATGATCGTTTACGAAAAATACTCATGCAATGCATACGAATAAGCATGTGAAAAGAAGGAATACAAAATACACATACTGAAATGATCGCAGTCATAAAACACCAATGCGCAATAAAGTATGCAATATTGATGAAATAAGAGTAATTCCTCTGCAAATATCGCGTTCATGGTGTCATGTGCTCCAACATAATTATTATTGCATTATTGTTGTTGCCTTACGTATGTTGTCAAACGGTAGCGATAGTTCGGAGTTCTGATGCTCCAGTTTTGGCTGAACTGGAGAAGATGAGATGTGTGTACATTATTTACATATTTAATTGTGTAGATTACACTGGAAGATAAACAATACAACTGTCAATTTATTTTGTGTGTATCGTGTTTATAAAAATTATGAAACTTTTTTATGCACGAATGGGGTAATATTGATTAGCTAACTAATGTTATTTATTTATCTCTTTATCGTATTCTAAGTCTTAATTTATAGTATGTCAAGTATGTGGACCGTTGTATGATCCAAACACTAATTCATTATTATGCATCAATGCAGCAATAACAACATTTCTGTGCTGAGTTCAAATGGAGAAGAGGTGAAAGGTCATCGAAACAGAAACCAAATGGAAAGTTGAAGCATTTTTTCGCCCAAGGCTACTGTAGAATTTAATATATTACCGTTAAAGCTTCACGTGGCACTACGTTAGCTTTCGAGAACACCTCCAGCACACAACAATCATTTGTCTTGATACGGCAATTGACATTTGCGGCTCTTTTTACTCCCCGTTTCCTCCCTTTGAACATGGTGTTTCCATTTCACTCGCCCTTCAATCACAATGACGAACAAGGTAGATTGTTATATGTCTCCCGCTGCTCCTAGCTTTTTAGCGTGGATTCAATTCTTCGTCTCGCGTTGGAGATTCTGGATTCCCTTCTGTGAGGAAAACATTACAACCCAAGAAAAGGATCCTGACAGGAAGATTTTTACATTAAAGTGAAATGTGATGAGTCCCTAAACACATTTACGTAACCCAGCATCCTCCAGAGATTTCTCTAGTTCTCCGCCGCGTGCGAATGCAAGCAAACAATGGTTACGAGATACGTAAATATAGAACGAGTACACACAAGTTAGACGTCTAGTTAGATTGCAGAAATGGGGACTGACTGTAGGCGAGAATTTTCTCATTCATTGTGCCACTTTCTTTTTCCTCGGGTGGCAAGTAGACATATGCCAAGAAGGAGAAGTGAAAAAGAAAGGAAGAAAAAACTACTACCGCTGAGGAATGGACAGATGAAAAATCGGTCAATTACTTGAGAAGTATTGGAGAGGAGAGTCACGTCTCATTCTAAATTAATTGCCTTTGTGCTTTTTCCCTATTCACGTTTCTCGCCAGAATTTTCCTATGTCGTCCTCAATCTGGGTATTCTCTGTGTGAACGAGAGTTGTAAAAAAAAGTCCTCGTACTGATCTTGAGAACTTGCGTGTATGAGTATTGAGTATATGAATAGGATAAAAGATGACCATAAGGAGTTGTATATGCATGTGCATATGCCTGAATAAAAACCTTCAATTTTTTAGGAGAAAGTTTGTTTTAGTTTTTCACATCCTCCATGTCCGTCCACAAAGTTTTCCAAAGCGTTGTGCTAAAGATCTTGAACATCAATTATTGTTTCGCCATCAACTTGTGTGGATGGGTTAGGTATGTACATGCATATAAAGCTGCCCATGAGCGGAAGGAAGGGAAAGCTTCCCCAAACATTTACATTTCTCACGGAACTTTTGCATTCTCTTGCAACTTGCAAGTCACCACCGGTGATAGGTATCTGGAGCTACTAAAAGCGTACAGAGGCAAAGATCGTGTTTTCTATAAACTACACGTTTTACGTGTATATCATTTCCTTAGTTAAATAGCATACATGATATTCATGCTTGAAGTATGCATGTGCACATCAGAATTTCATATTGTTATGTCGCTTCTTCTGGTTTTCCATTCTTTCACTTCGTACTCTCGTAGTTCTTCGCTAACAGCTTTCATTTGTAATATTTCTAAACAAAAGCTCCTACTCTTTCAACAGGCAACAGTGTCTCTCTCTTCTCTCCGCCTAGAACAAAAGGATTACGCAGAAGCTGACATTTCATATGTAGCAAATCAGCTCTCCCGTTGTAATAAAAATGCCAAAAGCTGCAAAAATTTGTTCTCTTTCTGCATATTTTCATTGCTTTTTCCCGTCGCCGTCTTCTCGCGTATATGTGCACTATTCGAATGATGAAATGAGAATTGAATGTTCTGAAGCTATTATCATAATCAACAGCTTTTCTCTCTATGCAAGATTCTGCTCTGGCTGTGGGAATGCGTACGTAGACAATTGCCAGCGAACAACAGCTGTAGCCAGGAGAAGCACATGTTATTCGAAGGTGGATGAGAGTCACACGGAAATGTGAGATTCTATGAATGCCATATAGTCTCCTCGTCTGTTTGTAGAAGACGAGAAAGCTCAAGGATTTGCCAAAGGTAATAATGAGTAATGCATGATAATACATGCAAGAGCTTTCACGTTGTAATAAACATCAAGGGAAGAAGGGAACCACGTCACATGACAAAGTGAATCGCGGAAAGCAAAAAGATGTTCAGTCTCATTGTCAGTGTTTCTCTTTCCGCATAGATATGCATCAGCATATACATCTCTCTCTCTCTCTTCCTTCTTCTCTTTGTCTAATTGCAAGTGTGTAACAATTTATAGCACACTTTCCTATACACTTTTTTATTGTTATAGTTTGTCGCTCGGCTCAGCCCTTCCCTAAACTTGGATGTACGGTGTGGACTACGGATGATGGTGATTGCAAGAACGATAAGATCGAGTTAAGGTATGGAAAAGGCGAGAAATATCAAAGCAAAGAAATGGCATCAATTCACTTGGCAATCGTAACGCAAGTCATTCTCTCTCCGTGCCACTTCTATTCTCGTAATCAAATGAATCCTTGATTCACACCGAGATATGAGAGTACCTATATGCAGAGCAAATCAGTTGTGTGCATCGCTCTTTGTGATACACATATTGTGCCTACGTACATTTATACGTTCCCTTGTAAAAACTTCATCCAGAGCTTTCTAGTGGAAGTGGCGGAGATGGGGGGAGAGAGAGAAGTGGAAAAGCTGATAGAGTTTCTCTGTGCCACACTCTTCTCACACACAAAATTGTATAAAAGGGCATGGCCATTGGATCGGCTCCTGTGATGTCGACATTTCCCTCTCACTTTAGTCCTCCACAGCGACCAAGGCTATTTCCCTATATTTTCACTTCTCACACGCCGCCTTTGACCACCCACTGACATAGAGCGCTTCTAATAGTTTCAGTCTGGCTAATGCTTTTTAATTGCAAACACTCCCTGCTGGCACTGTCTTCCCTCTCTCAAGCTCTCTCTCTCCGGAGACTCTGTAATAGCATATCTAGTTGGTACCATACCCCTAGCCACATACCGACACTTTTGCTTGCACGCTGAGTGAGAAAAACTCAGGCCACACGATTACTACACGACACGACGTGTGGATGAGAGACTATAGACATGGAAAACTTGAAACCATAAGGATGCTTGTGATTTCAAAGAAAATGGAGAGAAAAGAGTAAATGGTTAAGTACAAGATGCGGGATAAAATACATCCAAAAAAGAAATTCGTTGCGTGTGGCGAGCAGAGAGCAGATGAATGTTACTTCTCATAAAGAGGACACAGAGAGAGACCATATGCGTGTTGTAGCTAAATGTACTCAAGTGAAAGTTGATCTAATTTTCATCCTTCTTGATTATACATTGGAAAACGACATGAGATGAGAATTTATTTTTACCATCCATTCATCCATTGTGTTTTCTCTCTGTCCCTGGACCATATGTCGCGCTTCATCTTGTATCTTGTCCACGCACACACGTGCAGACACGCAATAACTTTTAACAGAAAGTAGTATTTTCACTGTGAAGAGCTGACAAGTGATTGTGATTTTGTCACGTCACCTAAACCCAAAACGACATGTGTGTTAATGCTCCGTGGTGAGGGAGGAACTGGAAACATGGCAATACAATAGGAGGCATATTTATATAGTTCGCAGTACATGTTCTTTCATTGGACCATCGTTCTAATACTATACTAAAAACAATATCATCCCCAAGCACTTTACAAGCTCGTTACTACAATGGCGATCATCATACTAATGACGATCATAACCATTATGATCATGAATAAGTGCGAAGGAGAAAATTGCCAGAGAATGGTATTGAGGATTGGGACGCGCTTGACAGTAAAACAAGGCATTGCAAATTATATTGACTGTAATTGCAGCGTCACCCAAACACCGCGTGTGTCCTACTATACTACTGGCCATTGTATACAGGCACAACGAGACATTGACATGAAATGGGCCATAAAAGTGATCAAAACATGGGAAAGTGAGGTTATAGCTTCGTAATCATGGAACTTAAGGGTGGTGGTACATCTATTATCCAATTAACTATACTCACTCTTTTAATTCCGACTTGTTGTATATGCCATGATTATGATCATACAGCCGCTCAGAAGAGCGGAAGGAAGTGGAGCCACCCAAGGATAAAAGGGAGAAGCCTGAAGCAGGAAGGAGGCGTACTTGTCAAGTATTTGACAAAGTATTTCACAACGAAACAACAATTTTTTCCATCTTATAAATATGTCTCCTTCGTTTAGAAGAAGACGAGCAGTAGTGGTTTTGAAGAAACTCGAATGTGTCATCATAAATGGAGATAAAAAAATGTGTTGTTAATAGTTGATTGCTTAAAAGAACCACTTTACCAACATCGTCGTCATCATCATCATCCTGTTGTTGCACAGTGCATGTTTTATTTGATAAACACACATCATCTTGCTTTTGGCATATTGCAAATGTATCTCTGCGTAGCGATCTAGACGGGCTAAAAGCGTTGTAGCTTTGATATGTAAATAAAAATGTTGTCTTCAAAGTGCTCTTGAAAGTATCGACATGTGTTTATGTAAGATACACATTTACCATATATATATTTATAGTTGTTCACAAACACACTACTTATTTCAAGCTTTTCTTTTATTACCTATACTCCGTCCAAAGATACTAGTATAAAAAAGCAAAAGAAAGACGGAGGAAAAGGGGGGAGAAAGAGAAAAATACTTGTCAAAGAAAACTTTTTGAATAAAATTTTCGAGAGAAATCCAAACAAAGTTGAACCATCCGAAGAAAAGAGAAAGCTTTCTTTCACTCACTCTTTTTCCCTCTACTGAATACGGTTAAGCAAATAGATTCTACTTCAAATTTTACGCTTCCTTAAATACAGTGAAAAAGTTGTTTCTTTTATATGCCTTAATCTGAAGGGAGAGACTGTTGGAATGTTGAGCAAGACACCAACTAGCGTGGTCACTATTCACATTTACGTATATAGTCACATTACCGAAGCTATAAGGTTGTACTTTCAAATGTGAGCTTTTCAAAGTAATACTGTGTCTGTACGACATTTCTTCAAAAAAAATATGACAATGTTACAATGAGGTAAGTGCCAACTGGCTATGGAATATAAACTTATTTTTTTCGTCGGTCGTGCGACTTCCCGTCAACAGTGCCATTAAACTAGTTGCAAAGAAAGTACAAACCATATTTTCCTTTTTTTATAAGGGAAAAAATTGAAAAGTTATGAGATAACTTTGTGCACACCACCGAAAAGTGGAACGAAATTGTGTGCTTTCACTGGATCAATTGTGTGAGAAAAGGCATCTGAGTTCGCATCCTTGTTACAAAATGGCACAATAAAACGGAAAAACTTATGATCAACTTTTTTTAAAGCTAATTGAAATATGATTTAACATAGCCACATCCACTTTTTCAGACCAAATTAAAAGCTTGAACTCTATTGTAAGTTTTAAACGTTTCACAGCCATCACATTAAATAAGCCAAGTGGAATATAATTTGCCATAACCCACAGCTAAAATATTTAGTCCCAAACTTTTAAGCTAAAATTATACAAGACGCATATCATCTTCACTCATTTATTCACACAAAAGCTTTGCTTTGCTCAACTGTTTAATTCTCCGTATGTAGTATGTAGTACCACGCTTATAGCAAAGATTGTGTTCAAGTTCTGTACTTGTCGGACTTATACCAGTTACCTGCACGCGTGCCTACCTTTCGAAATGGATCTCTCTCCCTCTCTCCTCCCACGGGGTACTCAAAAGTAATATAAATGCTGGTAGCATCTCATGTAGGAACCCATTTTGCTCATAAATATTTTAGGCCATAGCTCCAAGTTTTGTTTGTTTTTACTAAAGTGTGTAATACGTACATACTTGAACTTTCTTAAAATATTCTCAGCTATGCTCGCCAATTTATGGAGAAAGGAGAAAATATGGAAAGCGTCTCACTAAAATACTTGTCGTTTTTTTCTCCGAAACGATACTTCTTTCTCTCCTTTTAAGTCCTCATCTTTCCATTTTCTATGTTTCAAACTTCTCCAGTCATTAATGACCTCCAACTATCCTCCCTTCCCTAGTGCTATAGTGCTACTTGAATTGTATAACCGTTATTTTGAATTCAAGACCATTATTCCACCTCATGGCTGAGCTCTCGAAGAAACACAATCTTGAAAATCAATTACCTACTTCATATCAAAACATGTTCTGCCGTTTCTAACATAAACTACGAAATGTGTCCTCCTCTTTTTCAAGCACCATCAAGGAAGAGGAGTGAAGCAAACAATCTTTAAAATTAACGGAAATTCTTCTTCCATCAACTACGTAAATAGTTTGACAAGGAGCAAAACAACTTCACGTTTAAAAATTACAACTTATTCGATCCAATCCAACTCGTGTGTTCCACGAAACCTTAAGTTCCCAGTAAGTTCGTTAGTATCTACGAGTTTTCCTCTCTCTCTCTCTCTCTCACTGCATAATTTTCATATGCATGCGAAGAAGCTTCCTTCCCTCAAAACAAGGGAAATAGGAAAACTTCATAAGGAAAACAAATGGGAACAACTTAATAATACAAGATAACGACGTCTATAAGCATTTATCCGTTGGAGAACTACTACGCTAGGCTAACGTATCGCGTAAGTGGCAGAAGAAATGAAATTTTTAAAGGGCCGCGAGACCCAGTTTGGCCCCAACTACTTTGAGAATAAAAGGGAAATCTTTTTCTTCCCCAGAGTTGGAGTTTGTGCCGTCTTGTAGTATATATGGCACACTGACTGTGTGTGCGCCTCTATTCAGGTCCAACTCCAACTCACTTCAGTTTACTTGATGTGACTTCCTTTTTTCCAGAGAGGAAATGCCGGCAAGCTTTTTTAGGAGTAAAACCAATGAACGGAAGGAGTGAGACGTTTCTCTGGTGTGTTGTTCAAGTGCACCAGCATTCTACCGTGGCATCCAGTCAGTCAACTAAAAACCTGATTATATGACTATGAACATTGGTAGAAGAAAAAAAAATCGACTAGAACACTGCTAGACAAAGAGGATATAACCTTAAACTACCATTATTGCCTCTGACACGGCACTCAGGGAAAAAATATACTCCTCTGAAGACGGGAGAAGGGAAGGAGCACACACCAACTCATTTCTCCCCTTTCTCTTGTGTAATGTGCATTCATACATGTGCAACATGAAAGCGCTGGGCGATTGAGGGAGAAATCCTAAATGCAGAGTGTTGTCTGGTGTATTTCATATGAAAAAAAAAGAAAGCTCAGTTCTCCTCTCTAACAAGATATTCAACTCTTTTGATTATACAGCACAACTTCGACATCAATAGGAATTACACGAGTTGGCTCACATAATTTCACTTTTTTGTCCTCTTTCTTTATTCTTCCCAAGATCAGGAGAAAGTAGTAAAGTATTAGTGCTTATTTCTGTAGGACAACTATCTCTATTTTCCTATTTTCTCCTTTATCCTCTCTTGCCTTAGTAGAAACCTGAGAGAAATCACCTAGAAAATATATAGAGTACACACATCCATTTCCCAAGTCTCAAATAACAAGCAAAGCTATATAGGTAAACTAGTGGTGAGCAGAGAGAAAGGAAACTAGCGTTTTCCAGCCACGGACAGCTGTCTAGGCAAAGATTTTTTGGGAGGAAATAAAGTCTGTTCTGGTTCCCCTTTTACATACACAAAAATCTCGACGAAATTCTTTTTTCCAGACGTGCTGGAGCTGGAAATAAGACATATTGTGAGTATGTGTAACACTTCTCAAATTTTCTCCCTTTTCCCCGTTTCCTAGTCATAATACCACACTACTACTACAACATGTGTGGGATTTGGGGACCTTGAGGCTGTTTCAGCTGCATTATTAAAAGGTAAAAAGAGAGGAGGAGAGATTTGAATAAAATTGAAATCGCAGCTCCTAATCCTTTCCACTTCTCTCAATCCCATCTCGCTTTCTCTCTCTCTCGTACAAAAAAGATGTAAAGCAATATCATCTTCCATATTATTTTTTTTGTTTCACTCAAGAAAGGAGGAGTAGTAGCACACTTCAGATTTAAAGATGAAGACAGGAATCTACATCTGCTCAAGTCATTTGAATACTCAATTTATGTGACGGGGAGATTACAAGTGTAGCTATTTCTGGAGCTTCAAGAAAACAAGAATTTTAATGCTTGTGAATATGTCTGTAGTAGTTCGATATGGATTCTGAAAATTATGAAAGATTTGCTCATGTCCGAAGTGGGTTGAATACAGATTCCTCCAAATTGCGGATGGATATCATATCATATCGTTGCAATTCAATCCAACACAAACTTCGGTAGACTACTGATCTACTGTGTCGTCCGTCTGCATAACTCTGTGCAGGAAAATTCCATTTAACTTCGCAATTATTAATATTCCTCCAAAATTGAAAAACAATATTACTATTTCCTGCGGGTTTGGCCTTGTAAAACTACAACAAACGCGATTTTTTGAGGAGGAAAATCATGGACGAAATTCCACCAATATTGAACACGTTGGCTTCAGAGAAGCCCTACAATCTGCAATTCCCCGCTGGTATTTTTTAAAGTTTTCGTTTAAAATAGAAACGACAAAACTAGTTGTCGACGTGCTCTGCCTTTTATGATAAATGAATTTCAGCAGAAATGAAGAGAGCAACAAGCACGAAGTCAGTACAGATATATATATAGTGACTTTATAGCAAAGACTTGGTAAGTAACTTGGTTAACCAGTCGCTGTCACGTTTTATTAAGCTCGTTCGTGAGGCAAAATTGGAGTCTGATTCGTGTACCAAATCTCCTTTTTTGCTCGCACACGTATAGAAAAAGACGGACTTTATATATGTGTAATTGAAGAGTACGAAGTCTGTTGGTGGAGATGCTGTTCCAGATCATAAAGTCGCAACTTGCGATTTTTTTCCTCCTGTTTCCGCTCCCTGGAAGGACTTAATTACATTCCTATGTTCAATCCACTTGTACCCATGTAACTTCGTTGATATTGCTAGTAAATAGGCTTCATGCGATTTTCGATAAAACACGAATCCCGCAACCACAAAGCCACCACATAATTTATCCAGCAGAAAAAAATATACCGACAAAATTACTCGTTCTGACTATGCTCTCTCTCTCTCTCGTTTTGCGGTTAAAAGTTGGACAAAAAACATGGAGGCTTCCATTGTTTAGCCCTTCAACCCATATTGTCCTCACGGAGGACTTGTCATTCTTCGCAAATTTAAGAGTCTGAGGAAAATCAAGGATACAAAACTGTCAGAAGAGATGAGAAACTAAGTTTTTTGGGTAAAAAAATAAGTACACATAGTAAACTACGGGCTCCGAAGCTAGTATATGTCCCTTTTTCTATTTGCATCCCCCATCTCCGCACTTTTATGTACGTGATGGCATCATCAAATACCAGCAGCGTCAATGTTACACGCTCGCAAAAATGTGCACAAAACGACTTTGTATCTCGTGAAGTTATGACAAGCTCTTGTCGACTACAACTTCTATACTCCCAAAATGTTCTCCTCCATGTTGTACTCTAGTCGACAGCGAGTAAAAAAGCCATAGTCATAATAATAGAAATAAAAATGATGTCGCACGGTGTTTGCGCTTTCGAAGCTGCTGGTCGTGTCGTGACGATGCCGCGATGGCAAGTCTAAAAATGTCGGCTAAAACAGATGGTAACATGGGGGTAGAGTGGTTACGACGTAGTCATTTTTTCTTATATATATTCGATGTGCATTGGTAGTTTTGCTGCGCTGCAATGTTTAATAGATACACACAAACGCCATTTCACACACACACGTCACTTGCGTATCAAAAGCAATACATCGTATATTTATTGTTCGACACCTTTTGCTTGCCTTCCATTGCACCTATCTTCGCGTTAAACAAAACTCTCAAACACTTGCTCTTCAATCTCCCTTCATCGCATCGACGCAAAGCGTTTTATTGCTTTGTTGTTTTTTTGTTCTCAAATAAACCGTGAGTTACAAAGTTTTGACTATATACGCCTTGGGTGGAAAAAATATGATTAACGTTTCGATTTTTTTATTGACTCACATCACACAATCATATTATATTTACTAGTTCCCTCCTACATGCTTCACACACCGTGTGTGAAGAGACAATGAGCAGAGATCTTCAAGGCATGAACGTTGCTACTGCTCCATAAACATAACCACTTGTGTTTTTGCAGGAGACACTAGAAAAATCAATGGACAAATTGCATTCCACACGAGCCAGTTTTTTTATTCAATTTGCTCCGTATAGAAGCATGCATTGTACTAAACGCGAGCAAGTACTATTGAGAGTCCGCGCTTGTGTGAATATTCTCAACGTATAAACTTTTTTATTTCAGTTTTGTGTCCACGTCCACCAAGAACCTCACTTTTGCCTACGCGTTGACTTTGTCCATGAAAATATGAGGAGTGAGAATGGGAATCCCTGGCAGTATATAGTATCGTTTTTTATTTCAACAAGTTTCGTATTTGGCATAATAATATATAGTTGCGCACATTATTTACTTTGAAAAAAGGACATCAACACTGTGAGGAGTGTTTTTGAGGTTTGAGGTGCACTTGAAATACCCACAATTCTTGGGAAGCATTATTTTGCTGTAGGCATTGTAATTGCTTCACTGAAAAAAAATCTTGAAAGCCGAACAATGTTCCGATTCCACTGAACATCAGAGGGAACATCTTGAAGTGATTACGTAAGGTTGGTTTCATTTTCTAGGATCGAGCTTCCAAAAATGTTTGCTTCAGACTCAAGACCATCAGGAAAAGGGACAGAAAAGATGTCAAGATGACATGTTTGATACACAAACAAGAGAACACTATAAAAAAATCTCTGCAGCAGTAATGCCCCAACAATTTCCCCTATTTTTATGAACATTTTTACGCTACCCTCCACATACTCAAATAGTCAAATAGCAATAAATTGTGAAACGATATATAATATGTGTTTATGTCGATATGCCTGAGAGGAAAAAAATGTATATCAAAAAGCCGAGAAAAGTGAGTTGCGCTCGATAATATGCGGGATGGCAGGCTAAGGAAAACATTTTATACACTATCATAAACAACATTAAATTCATAAGCAGCTCAATGGACTTACACTTTACGGGGGTCCATCATAACAACTCGTTTTCAGAATAGTCTTCGTCTTTCTTTTGTTTTCCCTTTTCTCTCTTCCTTCCTCCTCCTTTGCATCAGTCTACGACAGGGAGTCGTAAAGGAGTAAAACCATGAAATACAAGAGGTAGCGCGAGAAGACACAGGAGATTAACTTTTCTCTGGATGGTTGGAAGGACAACAACACGGTTCATGTCACGCACGTCACTTATTTCCGTTAGCAGTTGAGGAGTGGAAGAGGAGCGACGAGTGAGTGCTACTGCTACTGGCTTATATAATCCACGGCAACTTGACTCCTTCACTGACTTATTTTCTCTCCTTTTGCTTTTCCCTTAACTTTCTCCTCTGGTGGTGGTGGAGATGTATACATTTGGGCAATGCAGGGCCCTCGTCCTCAATTCCTTCATATTATTTTTTATAGTTTTCAGATAAAAACGAGAACTGATGCACTGAGGGAAAAGATCTTTCTCCTATTTTTCTATAAGAGCAGAGCTCTGCTTGGTCCTCTCATGAAGAAATATTCACCTAAGGATCCGTCGAGCATAAGTGTTTTTCTCCTGGTTGGAAGCGTTGATGTAACGAAGGAGAAAAGAGTGAAATTGATATATGGATTGGGCAGGCTTGCTTAAGCGCTCTTCCGTACGTTTCACTAACTTCAGAGGTTCAGTGTAAAGAGAGTATATATTTTTTGAACATGCAATGTGTAGTGTAGCAGTAGTCTATATCTTTTTTATTTTGAACATGCTCTCTTGTTAACGAAATTTGTGTGCTGTTTGGGACGAACTTTCATTTACTTCAACTTCGTTTATAGGGTGAGTGGAAGCGTATGAATTTGACGCAAATTATGGGCTGACACGTTCGTAAAGAAGTATGGAAGATATGTAAAAACTTGCCTGAGTTATGTTAGCGTATGACATACGAATCCATTACAGTAAGATCCGGAAAACACTTTCTCCCCCCCCCTTTTTCAGTTTCCACTTTTTCAAGAGAGAAAAACTACCTTCACACCTTAACAACTCAACAGTAGATATTTAGCAGAGGAGAAAAGCTGCTCCTCCACAAGGACGAAACATACGGAAGCGATGAACTGCTGGCAAGACAAGAGAGTCGCGGAGTCAGTCCTTCTCCACGAAGTAGTCAAGGTGTGTTTCGTTGAGTTCATGACAAAAGAATGACACTTTCTGCCACCACATTTGCAACTTGTACCGTAAGTTAGTCAATGGAGTGCAAGGTTTGTTCTCGAGAAGGAAAAGGATATATAGGCGCTCGTCTTAAATTATACAAAGCAGTGTGAAGTAGATGAACAGTTCGTTGATACTGTGTTAAGCATAACCAACAAGTTTATTAGGTTTTACATGGTTCTCCTGTTTTAGCCGAAAAATGTACTCAACTCTCTCACACACACAACCTCAAGTATCACCACTTACTGTCATGTCAAGTCCTAACAACTTTTTTTTACTCCAGTGGAACGTCGTCGTCGTTCCAAGTTTTAGGTTTCAACTTTCTTTTACGTCAACCACGATATGTGTTTTAATATGTTACGAAGTAAATTCACAATTATCAGACTATTCGAATAGATATGCGTAATAATATTTCTTGGTTTTCAAAACTTATATAAGTATGTATTGTATATCCTTCGGATGTTTAGTTTACCTTCATCTTTGCTCTGGATGTGCACTCTTTGGAAGGACGTCGTACAGTCTTTAGTAATAATAATAATACCTTTTTTCTCGATTTTTCCATAAAGTTATCATCCTCTGTTACAGCGACTGTCTGCACATATAATTTAAATGCTAATCCTCAAAAATTCCTTTTGCCATACAAATTTATTTGCAACGACTTTCGCCCCACAGTCACGTACTGTACTTTTTAGATCGGGAAAGGGATGAGTGTCTCTTGTTCGACCAAGACAAAGATTTTCTCTTCTTTCATCAGCGTAGTCAAGGACCAATTCATAAACCTCTCTTCCAAAGTTCAAAATGCAAAGTCAGAATTGTCTCGCCTCCTCCTTCTTCACACAAAAGGTTTGTTGCATTACATTTCCCTTCAAGTTTGCGACGAACAATAAGATACAGGAAACCTAGAAGTGGTAGATAGGTAAAATGGCAATGGAAAAACAGGGAGGATGAAGAATGTTTGTGCTTTATGGAAAATGAAAATACACAGAATTGAGACAAGGAAATTATGACTTGAGTTCAATTTCCAACCAATCGATGATGATTTCCCCACTTGTGCGGTTCCCGTTTCTCTCGACCACCTCACAAAATGTGAAAATACACCCCTTCCCACACGCGTGTATATATCAGAATAAAATGTAGAACTTGTGGGGGCAACTATTGTTTTTAATAATTCAACTGTCTCTATATATTTCCTTTCGACAAGTATATAAATTTATTATGCGTGTATTTCTCAATTTCACTCGGATACTCGCGTTCAACCCAAACTGTAAGTTCACCAAACGTGCCGGCAACTGATAACAACAGTGTTGAAGTAACAGATCATATAATGTTCGTGGAGCATTTAATGCTCACTTTGGCTTGCCTGATGTATACTTATTATAAAGGAAGGAGATTTCTCTGTCCTTAAATTATTCCACGCAATGTCACTGTGAAAACTTTATACTTCCCAAGAAACAATTGCCGATGCATTTAGTTGATAGTAGCTGTAGAAAGTTATTTGAGTTTGTTTAGTTTTTTCAAGGAAAGTGTCTTGCTGACGTGAGAGCTTGCTTGTATATGGAAAATATTATGTCCTTTCCATTCCACTGACTTTCGATGTGCATGACACAGACGCTTTCCCTTATATATATAGTGTACCCAAAAATGGCTTTACACTCTGCTTTTACCAAGTTTTCCACGAAATGACAATATTCGAAATAAAATGCTGAAAATGTTCATGTATATTTTGTTATTTCACATGCACAACGACGTAGAAAAACGCGGTGATGTTGGCAAGCAAAGGAAAAACGGTGCAAAAACTCTAGCTCTCCTCCGCTTCGAGTTTTGAGTTGTGTGCTGGATTCGATAGCTTTTCAGTGCGCAAAAGTCTCCGTTTTTCAGGTTTGTTTCTGAGCAAGAGGCTCGGCGATGACTGATACTTTGGTCAGGCTGTACGCAAGTAGTCTTTACTCCGTCATCACATCCACAATCCACACATTCAGTACAACATGATGTTGAGAGGGCATGAAGCACACACATTGCCGAAAAGTTGTTATGCGTTGCCTATATATGCATGATGATGTGTGAGTGTGTGTGCATTTAGGATATATGCCACTGGTTCTATCTGTCAGAGCGCTCTCACGCTCCTTTCATTTTTCTTCCAAAAACTCCACCTCGCCCTCAGTAGCGTGTTATTAGCTGGCAGTCCTTATTTCTCCCTTTTCCAGTATTTGTTACTGGTGACTTCATTTATCTCTGTTGGAGCTGGACACGACCAGAGACGAAAATAGCTTGATATGGGTGGAAAACCATATGACACGAGGGCAAACAAATGGCAAGTTTTTTTTCTCACAAGAACTAGGAATAAGGAATGATGAAAGGAAAACAGAACAGTGTAACGATTATTCCACTTGAGCTTATAGTTGCAGCTGTCCACTCTTATAATAAGGGAGTATTTTTCTGATGTCCATTCATATTCAATGTTGCGTCCATCTTATCGATTCAGGAATGAAGAAGACACAATCTGAAATTCTAGTCCACATTTATTCCTCGCACGTACCTCCCACTTAGCATATAATTTTCAATTATTTACAGCATTCGTCGGAACTCGGAGGCACGTTTCAAGTATGTCCAAAAATTGTTCCGCCTCCAGCTTTATTCAAACATATACACACACTTCAAATTCAATTTTAGTGACATTTACGTTTACATGAGCCAGGAATTTTCGATTTTAATTAAAATCCTGATCTGGCAAAGATAACTAACTTGCAGCAGGTTTTGTGCTCTAGATCCAGTTTACTTTGTATGAGAAATACAATGGCACATTAAACATTACACGAGGATTTTTTTCTAATGTAGGTGTCACTTAAACCAATCCAGTAGATCAACTTTTTCATACGAATGTCTTGTCATTGTGTGAACAAGTTGTATTTTTAGCAGTTGCTCCACATTTCAGATGGCGAAAAACACCTCATTTCACACATCTTAAATCAGTTTACTCTATCACAGCATGCTACTATTTACTACTGCATGCCACACATGCATGAAATGTTAACGCATATATTTATATCCAAGTTCCCTTCTTGCACAAATTTCCACAACACAGCAACAAGGAACGCACCGCACAAGTCTCTACGAGGAACGAGGAACAACAGTAAAATAAGGCTTCAGGTGAGGCAAGAGAAATTGAAGATACAGTTTTGTTTTCCCCCAGAGCTACGACGAGCGCATAATGTTGGCACGCTACCATTTCCCAATTCGACAAGTTTTGTATTACGATGAATGCTTTTAGGTTCCTTCTCTTTTTTTCTGGAGAAAATCAATGTGTTTGATTACTACATGGAAAAGACTTTCGTCTGCAATACGGAATGACTATTCACCGGTGCGACTACCACCGCTTTGCTACTAATGTTGCACATTACAACGAAATGACTGCTGCTGGAAGAATTGCTTGGAGCAAAAAAGAGGAAACAGTGAGACGAGCGTTGAATTACTGAAGAGTAAGCTTTACTTTGTTTTGTTCCGCTATGCATGCATACATGACTAACATTAGTAACTATTTCTCCAGCAGTCAGCACTGCCAGTGCTAATACTAATGTGTTTGAAAAGCTTTTGCAGAGGAGACCGGACTCGGCTCGTTGATCACATTCGCAGCTGTGCCTCTAATGCTGTTTAACATTTATGATGATGATGTTTAGGTGGAACTATATGGTTTTTTGGATGGTCTACCTTGAATTCCTCTGGTTTTAATGTTTTTCCTGTTTACGTCTCTCTCACTCTCATTTTAGGTGTGAGTATGCACGTCATATCATCACGAGTAGAAATTCCGTGTGTTGTAGCAAAGAGAGATGTATTGTGAAACGTGGTGCAACTGCTCAACAACCATCGTGCCAGTTATAAGCTTGTACGAGAGAGTAAATTAAGTACAGCTCGTTTCATGCAGTTGTGTTTTGAGCAAACAAGTTGTTAACGCGAGAGTTTCCCCTCAGAGTGCATTCTATATGGAATGAGGTCTGGACAAAAACCAAAGGCAATTTCCACATATTTACATTTATTGGGGAAGAAAAGTGAGTTCAACCGTTGAATGCAAATGTTATAATTCGTTGTGTTCGTACATACAACTCGACGGCACACGACTATTACTTGTCTGTAAATGCACGGAGAGGTTTCCAGCTTTTAGAGTGGTTTTAAAATGATCTGGCTAATCAACAATAAATTCCAGCTACATTCATTTCCTAGTCTTGGATAAATACAACGTAATCGTAAGATTTGAGCCATAAACTAAAAAGCAACGTGCTTACAACGAGCCTAAAAAGCTACCCGAAGGAAGACACAAATGTATGTGTATTTATGGCCAGAAATACATAAAATACAAAATATGAAAGTGATTTTTCATGCCGTTGAAAATTGCTTGAAAACCACTGGAGGAAAGGGGTATGTGATCTGCATGTCAGAAGCAAATATTCCTCAAGGTTTTCAGGGTATCGCTAACTGATATAAAGCGAACTATTTTTTTTAAATAGTAGCTCGATTTCAGAACTGTAAATCCTAAAGAATTATGTTTACCGACAAATAGTTATACTTAACTTCTTATGTGGAATGTAAAATTTTGATAAGAGATTAAATTTTAGAAGTAGAATGAGTGACATCTGAAAAAACTTAGAATGAGTTGTGGGGTAAAAGCCAACATCTTGATTTTGCGACAAACTTTATTGCAACATTTTTGGTTTGCTTTCGTAGGAGTCCCTGCTCATGGCACTGGTTTTATCATGACTGTAAATATTATGAATACTACTAATCGTTTTTAGCTTCCCGGCATTCCCTGCATCTAGCACAAAATGTTAGATAATGAGATCCAAACTTGTTCCAAAAGTATTGCGTAATTAAGTTGATGATAAGAAGCAGCCACATGAAGATGAATCAAGACGGCTAGAGAAGCGGTCATCACTAGACAAACAGCCTGCCGTCAATCTCGTTCACGCAGAGGCTTAAGGAAAAGTTATAGATAAGTATTCTACTCAAGCTCTTAACTCCTAATTACTATCACGCAAATGTGTTAAATATTTTTTATCCCAAGCCATTCTAGCTGAAACTAGATTAGCAAACGAAGAAGCGAAATAACATCAGGCATCTTTTCATATGTCAAGGATTTATGACATTATGGTGAACAAGAGTGTGGTAAACTACATAATACTTGATTTCTGACACTTTGTCAAAGTTCAAGATTAAAGAGAACTAAATGAGCGGATTGCTTAAAAAAATACTTGCGAAAGTAATTCGCAACTTTTCCCCATTCACATTGCAAATGATTAACAAGTGTTGTAATCCTAAATCTCTGCATTAGACATGGTGGTTTATTGCTTTCATGCCTTCTCCCCCTTTTTGGACTGGTTCTCTTAGAAAATCATCCGCACCAATCCAATATGTCGTTTAGTCAAGTTGCAAATTGGAATTACATTAATGTTCCACAAATACATTTAGTCTAAAAATCCATTTGCAAATCTTGCAACTTGCAACATGGAGTCTCTCGTCGTCTCGCCAAGTATAACGTGAAGTGATATATTATGTATGTAGCATGTTTCACAAATCCACATTACATATTTATCCCGCAATATACATCAAAGTAAATGTAAATGTAGGTGTGGCGCGTCAATGTTAATCCAGCAACAAATTATCCCTTATGACATTAATTAAAATCAAAATAAATTACTTTATAGTCACTTGTATAGTTATTAAGTTTCATGCAACACTGAGAATTATGGCATTTTCAGAGCTCCTCTCATCATAATCTACTCGTCTCCCGTCCAGTCTCCTGGAACGAAAGTTGTATCACCGCATTTACAGTTGACATCATCATTCAGGAATAGGGGACAACGTTAATGGCTCACTTGATGTTATATATTTGTTATTTCTTGCATGCGTTCCAGTCACATCCACATCATCCCATCTCATCAACATGACATGATATGAACATAAACTATATAAACATCCCCATATTCCCCCATCATGGAACGGTTGTGTGAGTGTGAATATATGTACATATATTGAGCATGTGAGCTATAACGTGGAACATGGAAATATGCTTGATTCTATACTGAAATCATGGAATCATTGGGGTACGTTGATAAAAGTAATCATTCTGACAACTGATACACTTTTCGCTCTCTGTATCGCCATTCCATTCGTATGAATGACTGTTTTGAGATAAAATATTTGTTTACCTCGATTTTTATATACTGCATGCATGAGCAATCATTTCGTTTATCACCTTTGACTAATCATTTTATCTCGGGCCGGTTCGGGGTGATAATTGATAAATCTTGACCCATGACTTGGATTTTCAGGCCTGACCTGCATTTTTCCAGATAGATCAATGTCAAGCCGAGCATATTCGGCTTATAAGCACATATTTTAACTCACTTAAAATGAAACGGTATATTGTTGTATAATATTTGTAGTGCAATGTAGCAAATGCGTCAATCAACCACTTATATTTCCTGGTATAATCTACTTCAAATATGTGTATGTCTGCTAACTACGCCATTTCTTAAGCGCAATGGCTCAGCCGTACACGTGCCTCCAAAATCCATGCAAAATAATATATGAGTTCTCATGGAAAAGGCAATGGTATGGAGGATGAATGAAATTGATTGCGACAATACAAATACACAAGTAAAACCACCGTTTTGACGAAAATATTTATGCGAATTTAGTTGTCAGCAAATTAATCCATTTTTCTGTCCGATAAAAATGTTAACGCGCAGACATGAGCATTGTTTTGTAGGAAGTATATTATTCGATTTCATATGATAAAGGAGACAGGGATATGGTGATCAAATTATCAAATGCCAGTCACGGTGTCGTTTTAATGAACTGAGCTTGGAGAGGCTAATTAATGGACATGTTGATGAGAAATCTCTGTTTGTTTTGATAAAATTATTACAAATGTACATAATGTTGTTTATAAAAAATCAAGGAAAGTCAAACAATGTCGCATTTTCGCATACACACGATCAAAACCATTATGAAAAGACAGACTATTACAAAGCTATATATATACTTTCCCTATATATACTTAACAAATGACTTTTCGAAGCTTTAGTACTGAAAACTGATGGTTGTGTGAATATCATCCAGAACCTGGCGTAATTCTTCATCTTCAAATCTACCCTCCAAACTGTAAACAAATATTCCAAAATACCAATATCAACTTTAATGTGACTTCATTTCATATCACCGAATTATATGGCATTAAATTATTTTGTCTTCAATACCAACCTTGGAATAAGAGCTTTCGCTTCTTCTGCAGTCTCAGGACACAAATTTGCCAATGACACCAGCTCAAATTTGTGAAGTTTCTTTTGAATTAATAAGCTGCAAAAAATCATCAGACAAATTCAGTTATTAAAAACAATCCATTAACTTTACCTTCTTTTAATTAAACCATATATGGAATGTCAAAAGTTTCACTAACCCTCTGACTCTAGTAATTGCATCGTTACTCTTCAACTTCCCAAATCTGGCACAATACTGACGAGTCTTTTGAAACACCTCCGATAACGCTTGCTCATCCTCCGAGTTCTCATTCTGCTGACTTCTATGCTCCAAAAGCAAACTGACTTCAGATATCAGCAAAGCCTCGGCATTTTCGAATTCTATGCAAAAAATATAAAATACATTCAGTTCTCATTCAAATTATGAATTTAACTACCAGAATAATAATAATTACATTTGAGAAATGCTTTTAAAAACACTTTTTTACCTTTTGGAAACAACAAGTCTGCTGCATCCTCCTCCTGAGCTTCATTGCTAAAAGCTGCCGCCGCCATGGGACACCACACCACTGACCGCTGCTGTAAATTACCTTAAGTTAAATAATAGTTAATTATTAATTAAATACTGAAAACGGTTGGGATAAACCACGGACGAATTCACGCTTCTTGTTTGTTTTCTCATGTGAGTGAGCTATCTAATCTAATGGTAAGCTGATGTTAGCGCCAATGCATTTGCCACATGATGTCAGCAATGAAGGAGCGGAACGTGAAGCACCACTTTCTTGTCAGATGTCTCTTCACTCTGCTCTGGAAAGATATTGCCTTGTGGTATTTGGTTGCCCACCACCCCACTCAACTTCCAGGGTCGATAAGATAGCTAGTTTTGAAGTAGTGACAAACATTATGTAATCTCTGTAAAAACGTCAAGTTTTACTCATTCTGAGAATTCATTCAAGCAATTTTCAATGTGAAATTACATTTATTTTTGAAGGAGAATTGATACGCACTACTTTAGTGACCAGTGTCATTCGCAATTCATTTATTTACTCGATAGTGATATTTCGTTAAAATAACAAATACCTCATTGTACTTAAAATGATTGCTGACAGGAACTGTGTGTCAACGCCAACATCTGGTTTTCGTCACGAATGACTTCTTATTACGACTTTGCAGCCTTATCTTATCTCTACTAAAGGTAATCGAGTTTTTAAGCAATATTTATCCAGTTATATAGAATTCCTCTGTTTGTTTCATTCCATAACCAATTCGATAAAAATCGTAATATATGTCTTCAAGACGATGATGACCTTTAAAATTATGATTAAATTATGATTATGGAGCCACAACCAACCAAATCAAAATTAGCTTTGTTTGAGTTGAAGGAGTTGGCGTGACTCTTGGTGAATACGGCTTTTACATCCTGAATTTAGCTGGGGAACAAAGAGCAGAGATTGGTATTTTTATTGAAATTAACCAGTGTCATTTCAAACGTCTATTCCTACTGCGGAGATTGTTAGCAATAAAGATTTCATTCATTCATCCATCACATAATGCATATAAAGCATAATTAGGCGCAGCATATTAGTGTATTTTTAAATTCAAATATATTATCATAAAATTTATAATATATCTACTGCAGACGTGTTTAGTTCACAAACATTTCTCAGGGAAATCGTCTTGTAGATACATACAAATCCAAAAATACAGAATGTATGTTATGTCGTATGCATCGATAAAAGGCATTCATGTGTGGTTTATGGGGACTAAAATATCACTTAAACGAGATACTTATTTTTTGTCTCTTTCAAACATTTCAACCATCTTAAAACACAGTGACCTGGTTTGATTACCTCAAAAACTCAAATACGGCAACAATGCTCATGAGCAAATAAGAGAGTGATCAGGTTTACACACAAAAGATTCCACGTCGCCACCTGTTAGACGGAGTGGTTGGCATGAATTTTTAATGTTGAAAATCGTGATAGCAAAATCAAGTGAGAAACCTGTAAAGGCCAAGGTCGCAGACGTCACTGTTGCTATTTAATTTCATGGCATGGAAGTACCTTTCGTGCTCAAAGTTACATTTATGACGATGGACTTAAAACGATTTTCTTTTACGATTTTTAATTATTTCTCTGAAGTCCTGCTCATGGTTTGCTATACAGCTTAATGCTAACATCTATTGGATAGCAAAGAGACAACAGCTTGAAAGCTTCAAACCCTAAAAGTAAAGCAGCGATTCAACATTTCATTCATTCGATCGAACTAAATCGATGCATGCAAATAAATATATGCTAACGAGGACTCTGACAATGTCTGCAAAAACATTTGTGACAGAGAAACATGAGCTGCTTATTCAAGCGTGTTAAGTAAATGCTGTCAAGTGAAATGAAACGATTATTGCGGTTAACATATATGTCTGGCTGGTTACACCTGGAACAAATGCGAGCTATTTTAATTGCACGGGGAAATCGGGGAAGTTCTCAGATTGCTCAATATACTATAGCACTTTCAATCAGTTTTGGATCGAGACAGGTAGATCCTGTAGGTTTTCCCTTTCGACAACTGTATAATATCAAATATCATACATACAAATACAAACGATTTATTATAAGCATTTTCAATTTTATTGAACACTTTACCTTGTCCCGTTGCATACACACCTCTCTCAACTCAAAAGTTGCGTTTTCTTTGTAATAGCCCTAAACGCCATTTGTGTACATTTCACGAATCAGTGCTTCTCTAAAAATAATCTCCAGGTCCTAGTGAACCAGAGTGAACTGAACTGCACACGGATGCATTACGTGAAACTAATTTGAGCTATATAGCGACCTTCATCAGTGCTTTTACACCGTGAATTCACCGGATCAAAAGTTTTCCTTTTTTAGGAAAAGCCTGTGGCAGCTGGTGAGACGTGAAGGGAATTCAAATAAACGATTTTATATCATGCATGTTGAAAAAGTAAAATGAATTTCGATTATTCTATTCCTCTAGTGTGTTTCATGTTTGTTTTAAAACGATTTCCTCAACTACTTTGAGATTTCCATGTGTGCTTGTGCATTTCCTTTCAGATTTGAAAATAATAATGCAACGCAATTCACACAAAACTAGTACAGAGAAGATTAGTCATGCGTAGAGTGGAAATAGCGGAATATTAATACCTATGTGATTCTCTCATATCACATTATTAGGCTTTGTCTTCCAATACTTGTTACCACTATATTATCTAGTGAAGTGCACAGCGGAATCTGAAATCGAATGCATTATATGCGTCGTTTCTCTCTCAGATCGTAATATCGTAAATTCATGCATCAATGTCTTCTACGTGATTGATTGTTGACAATATTGAAAAACTTACATGCATTAGTATTGCACACATTGCACACAGTATCGCATTTTGGTAGTTTCACGTTTGGTTTACCTTTGAACTAATTCAGGTTTGAGCAAAAATTCCAGAATGTAAAAGACAATCCAGGCTTTGATTTTAATTGATTAAATCAGCGGATACGTGTGCATATCTTGAAACACAGAGGAAAGCGATGTTGATCATGTGGCGTAGGCATTTCTGTGATACTTTCTTGTATTCTTTTCGCGTCTGACGTATTCAAACAGTTCAAAGTAGCTTGATATATATTAGGGCATTTTTGTCTCTGTGAAGATGTTTTTCACAATTACAATGTAATAATTTTTTAAACAAAATAACCTACGTATTATATGTACTACACAGTTGTGTAGTGTGGTGTGTGGTTATATGGACAATCAGATTTGATGTGATGCAGATTTCATTCTTAGTTTGTTGTTTCAACAACTAAAACATTGTTGTTCATTAGGAACTGCATCGATTACCTTTCGGCGTCTAGAGTTATTGTTTGCTCCAGAAACATGAGTACAAATTGTTTTCTTATATATACGTCTCGCAATTAAAAATTACGAATTTTGATTTGAGCATGTTTTGATGATGCTGTTTGTGTGCATTGTGTATAATTACTGCGTACTTATCTGCACAACCGCATCAAGGCCGCAACGTCAACAAGTGCGTTGGTCTAGGCCCATAACTGGTTTCGTATAAAGATCGCACGAGATCAAAATCCTGTCTTTTCTGCACTGCACATAAGTGCGTCTTCCAAGAAACAACGCACCCATTATTGTGAATGCATTCTAAAATGAATTTATTATTCCATGAAAATTTTCTCTGAGGTGATTGTATTTTCATCGAAATGTGGGCAGCCTACGCAAATAGATAGAATAAATGTTTTAGACGAAGAAATTTATACTCAGCATAAACTTTTGCTGAATCACATGAATTCATCTGTCAGAAACGATTAGAAGGTTTCATTCATGCATCACACTTGTAAGTCAACTAGAAAACACAGTCTTTTTCAACATTTGCAAGTGTGCTCTCAATGTGGTTTTATCCTTGTTTCTGCAGAATCCAGTGACATGTTTGCAGAACTAAGCAAGCATGAGGTAAGTTTGAGCGAGCATTACCGTCATCATTTCACCGTCATATTCTTCCAACAAGTTATGTGACTTTTTGGCATCAGGGATATACGTACTCTCACAGCAAGCATTGCAACTAGATATAAGTCATTCATACGATGTAAGTTCTTATGAAAATCATTGTGGAGGTGGATGCATACTTACATAAAACTAAGGAAGAAGACGAATTAGTGGAACCGGTAGTATAGTAAGCTTCCCATGTACTGCCACAATACCTCGTAAATTGTAAGACTACTGGGAATAAATTATAAAATGAATTCGCCAGTTTTGATTTAGCGAGTCCACTGGTAGTAAGTGCTTTATGTTGTTACACATTGTTAAGATTAAATATACTTTCCGTTTACGTCAAAGGCAATACCTTTAGCCATCCCCACAACACATTTTTATGATATAATGATCTGTGTGTGGTATGCCATGTGGGCAAGGTAAAAATTGCGAAGCGTTGAGCAGTGGTTACCAACTAACTAGAAAGATATATAGGGAAGTGTGCAGTGACTCAGAGGCAGCAGTAGGTTATTGTGGGTGCTGCAGTGAACAGCGGCATTATCATTCTATCATATTCATCAGCTACCCTTTTCAACGTGGTTTTGTTAACTGAGAAACACAATAAAGTCTCATTAACGCTTCGCTCGGAAGATACAAAGCGTTTAATTGTAATGGGAAATATTATGATCTAGCAAAGTTGAGCTAGACGTGCATTTTTAAAACGATTTTTTGCTTACCAATTTCAATTTTTTACGTTTTAGATTACTTACTCTAGATTATAAAATTTTATCGCTGTGTTTGGGTGTTATAGACGCTAAACTAAAAAAACAATAACTTCCGAGTTGTAACAAAAAGTAGACGTGTGGTGCTTGAAAAGTCAGTGTGCTGTGAGTTCTAATCTTTTTGTGATTCGACTGAAGTTTTTTGCTGAGTAACTGTTTCGATGCACCACGCGGACAGGTTTATAAGTTGATTTGTGACAGCTTAGGAGAAACTGACGTTGCTCAGCTTTTGGTTTCGCTTCGCTAAATTCCACCGCTATACTATTGCTGGAATCGTAGGAGCTACATTTGATAAAGTAAGTGCACATTAAATTTTTACAAATCTTCAACAATAATTGCTTCTCGCTTCCACAATGACCAAACTCCACATAAACCTCCGTATTGCAAATTTAAGTCCTTGTAATTTCCCGTATTGCCCGTATTGAAGCAGTATACGTAAAAGCAGTATTGAAGTAGTACAGAAATGCCAGAAACGGTGCGAGAATTTTTAGTCTGTTGCAGAAGAGAAATGCTACCTCAACACTGTCAGCGGAAATTCCGGATAGGTTTCTTTGATCTTGTTCAGTGGGCCAAGGCAAGTGAGGTGTAGATTCATGCAATATAATTATCACGTGCATATAAATCTCATATAAAAATTAGTAACATCTCTTCCACACATGGACTTTCGTTTTTTAATTGCTTTTCCGAAACAGTACCAACAATGGTTTGTAGATCACAGAGGACATGAATCACAAAATGATACAAGCAGTTCTTGCAAAACAATTTGCTCGTTGATCTGATCCCTCAATGTTGCCCTTTGTATTGTACTCATTCATGCCGACATGTAAAAAAAATTCAATAACCGATTGAGTTGAAGTTGTCATGAAATGTAGTGAATAAAGTGAATTGAAAGGAAAGTTTACATTACCTCCCTCATGACATTGTTCATTGTCCACAACAAGGTTTTAGAAATTGGCTGTTCTGACGCCATTATTCGTAGATATAATTGGAAAGTGATTTGTACATTCGATCTCGGTATATTTTGCAGATATGTAAAGGGATTTGTTTCACACAAGCACACACACTGATCTGTTGGCTATCAGCAACTTGGCAAGGGAAGTTGTGTATAACCAGACTCATCCACATTTCACTGTGGGTATAATTTCTAAAGCTTAATTTAAAAACATTGAAACAACGGAAATTGGTACACATCATTTATGAAATTTCGTGTAAATGGATCCATATAAAATGACTTCTCTATTTTTGTTTTAGGTCGGTAGCTTCATTTTGAGGCGTTGTTCCTGAGATCCACAATGGTGGTTGAAGCCGTGGCGAGCGGGGGCAAGGCAGACAGCCAGGTCACCTTAGCTAGCAGACTGGGACCAGAAATCAGGTAAAATTTTCTATAGCTTTCATAACTCAAAATTAGGAGTTGATTACATGAGTTGTGTAACAAATGCCACGACATATTAGAAGAATCCATATAGTTTGCTTCAATTGCAAGCAAACTATTCCCTTTCGTCAATATACATTGTACATCACGCCTTTTACCTCAAATATACGTATCGCACAAGTTAACCTATACCAATTAAAAAGCTATAAAATCAGCGTAAACCAGGGCAATCATTTATCGATCGATTTGAACAGAGGAACAAAAGGCTTTTCTTCGTCTCAATCGTCTTTGTTTTGACAAGTTTTTTTCTAGTTCCACAAGCCACTTTCTGAAAATATCAAATCTAACAGGAATGAATGACACATATGCGAATGTGTGTTATACTTAGATATGCATTTGAGGTTTAACGACTTCACTTTTCAAAGGCCTTCACAGTTTAATGTGGTTTGCTTCCAGCAGAAAATGTCTTTTGATGAGGCGACAAATATGTTTCGCTATCACAATTCGTTCTGGTCCTATATAATGCGTCGCATGATTTACAACGTGTAGTTATTCAAAATTCAAAGAAGCCCTTTGATAATTGAACATCAAATAGCTATCATCACTCAGGTGCATTGTGATGTTGAGTTTTGTGGTGGTGTGTGTGTGGTTAAGACTGATTGTTTGCTGGTTTCACTTTTTATTATTGTCGGTTTGTTGTTTGTTCGGGGCACTCCAACAAGACTCATCAACAATCGTTTGAATACCTCCACCACAAACATATACATTCCAATTTGGATATACGTAGCCGAACAACAATTGACAATCTTTTTTTACCCTATGCATTATAAGCCCGCTGGCGACAATTTCGTAATTAAAAATCGCTGACAATACTAAAAGCACTCTCTGTGACTGCGGGATGAATTCAGAAAATTCTTTCTGGTTTTCTATTATGCATTTTCCCGTTGTTGTTAACGGCTCATATAATCACAGTGAATTAGACAAATGCCTTCAATTATATAACCTCTCGACAAGTGACAGCAATTGTGAAAGGATCTCCTTTTAAACCTCACATTTAAATCTAGTTTTCCACCAATTTGCATCACCAAACATTTGCATTTTTTGGCAAACTTTTAGAAAAGATCCTCTCCAATTTACCAATTTAAGTTGGGGAAACCTGTGCTTGTGGTTTGTCTCTCCAAATTCCTTTTGTATATTTCATTGTCATCATATCTTATCTTCATCCTTTTCCAATGCATTCTTATTTTAAAACTTTGAAAATTGACGTCTGGGGAAAGTTGATGATTTTGCAAAATGACAAGAGCTACTCTTATTACGCTCGCAAAAAAACCTATAAATATATGCAGAATCGTGAAAGAGAATCTGCTCTTATTTGTTATGCTTGTTTACTTTCGTTATTTTTTTTCTTCAATCATATTTCTCTCTGTAATTTTTTGACCAATCCCAGTTTTAGCGTCTGTATTATAAATGACAGTGTGCTGTCGTTGTGAATGTAGGTGTGCAAATAATAGAAAGGAATGGCGTAGATCGTAATCGTTCATCACACGTGATTGCAGTAAGTGTGTGTACTTGCTAATGAAGGGATGATACGAACACATATAATAAGAGCTTTTGAGCACTTGTCAGGTTCTTCAGTTCTTTTTCACAAAATACGTCAGCCCAAAGATTTAATGGAAATAGTGAAAAGGCAATTCAGGCATGAAAGCCTTTTGCTGTTCGTTACTTTGATTATAACGCATCACTCCGTCTTTTTAGGCGAGCGAATCTCAGAAGGTAAAATAACAATCGTCATCATCGTCACATTCGTGTCTGCTAATACTTACTACAAACCAGCAAAAGTATGGTACATCTACGTAAGGTTACAGACACAAAGTTATCGTGTGGGGGTTGTAGTCGTCGTAATAATATTGTCCCGATGTCATTAAGTTCTTTTGAGTACACAAGCCAAAAGCATTATTCACACATTCACGTCTTCGAAAATCACATTTGCTTAGGTAAATTTGTAGAAAACATCAGCATTGCTGCTGAATTACTTGAGCCATGCGTAAAGTAAAGAATCTTCTTAGACACATTTTGCATGCATCTTATTTGCACTTCTGTGCAGCACTCACTGTTATAAGTGAAGTGGCATCTATTATTTTTTCTTGCTAGATGAACTCACATTTGCATAGTAATAGGCCATGGACTGATACATAAAGGAGTCATTAGGGTTTGCTAACGACGAAACATGAATGAAATGAAAAATGTATTTTTTCTGTGCTATACCCACTTCATGAGTTTTGCTTTATAGCGCTAAGCTAACGGTGCGAGAAGATCTTCACTTTTAGTGTTAATCGTCGCTTTCGGGATATGTGCCCTTTGCCGAGGCTAAAATAAAATATCTAATAATTCTTACTTTTCTTTGTTTAGTTGAATGAAAAATGAGAATGTTTTAGTTATATCTTTTCTGGTATACAACTAGTAGTCTACAAACTAATGTAGATAGCGTCACTCATGAGCGTGTCAATTGTTCACACCAAGAACATCTACAATCTACATACATTGTTGACAGCTTTTGGATTTTCACTTGTCGCGAAATGTTGTCCGTAATAAGTTAGGTTACGGTGTGTTATTCTTTAACAGACATTACCACGGTTAACTGACCATGTGAATTTGAAGAAGCTATTTTCGGAGAATAACTAGATTTCTTGTCACTTGACATTGTCCACAATATCTCAAAGTACCTTAGATCCACAGATTAAACATATATAACGATATACTATCATATCGCGAATGAGCTTCTCAGATATCCAGGATTTCTCAAATGGTTAGTGTTAATGTCGAGTTCTCGCTGAGTTTGTGTACACTATAAACTCAGACTGTGTTAAATATTTGCATATACACTCCGTGCAGAAAATCTTATTTATAGACTGCTGTTTAGACTTGTTTTACGAGCATTTAGTACTTCCGTGAAGATTTTCAACGAAATTCCATGCATACGTTATAATTACGTGATGGATAGAACAGGATCCGTATAAAAATATTATTTTTTAAATTCTGATGTTTTCCCATGTTGAGACAAAAGTACAAGACAGAAGGTATTATGATAAAAGTGGTCGTGAGATATTCACCACTGATTACAGAAGGTGAAATAGGTAGTGACTTCTCACACAGTTGACCTTGCAGTTTTCACGAAGAGCATCAAAAATTACATCTGCCAGAGTTAATTGATGCAAAGCACAGGGAAAAGTTACATAAACAATCTAGTTTCCCATGTGGCAGGTGTGTGAAAAAGTATGCTACGATTCTCAGAGACTCAGTTTATACGTATCTTTTGCTAGCGAAGTATAAATGTAGAAAATTGAAACCTACGAAAAGAGTAAATTTGAAGTTATTTAACTATAATAAACCACCTTCCACATCATATCCTGTACATTGAAGTAGACACTGTGGGTAATAATAATGTACACTCATCAATAATTTAATTTAATGTCAGATCGCGATGAGTTGGCACTGGTACATATTCCCACACAATGGGAATATGATTCGAGTGTGCACGATGTAATTGTGCCTGGAACGCTTTGTCGGAGAACGGTCCAAAAAGTTGCTCCATATCCCCTACCCAAAAATCCGGAGCAAATTTAGTTTTTAAGTGCATAATCATCCATTCAGATGGTAGATGTATAGATATTATGTCTACAAGTTTAATTAAATGAACTTAGCGTGCTGAAACTTTTCCTACGTCCATACGTCATTATCAAGTGCAGTTCGTGCATATATTAGTCTTCCATGCAATTTTTTACTTTTACCTTTACATGTTCACTCCGGACCGTATTTTTTAAAAATATCAAAATCATACTATTTCAATTACATGCCTTAGGTTTACAAATGGTTGATGATAGACATGGAGAGGTACCATTCACCTTTTGACCTTTAAAACGTCTCACGGTTCCACTTGATCAAAAGATTTTATTGCTCCGTAATTAATCTGTATTTTACTGAATATACGCAGTTATAGTTATCTCCGACTTTGGAAACATTCTTGTCCTTGGGATTTTCACAAATCTCAGTCATTTGATCACATCCTGCTGGTCGTATAAGCATAAATTATTTAACCGCCATAGTAAAAACTGTTTTCATGCTCTACATACAAATTTTAATGTTTTACAATAACAAACATGCTATCACTATTCGAAAACGTCACGAGTTCCGCAGAAATCATCCATGATCAATATTGTCATTCCATTAAATTTGTTGCATATTTCTAGTTTCCATCTTTAAAATCATCAGCACTTTTAAACATATTACCAGTTGTTGTCGCCTCAATTTTTATTTATGTGTCGCGTGTAAGTAAACAATTTGGCTGACTCATATTTTTCTAATTTTCACAGTCTTTCCTTTATCCCAGCCAGATTCGACAGTACCAAAAAGGACATAAATGACGATGAGCGATAATAGTAAACCAGTTGTTGTTTAGATGCATACGCGTGTGCATTAGGTATAAATAACGAAGACTGTGTACGCGACAAATTCTAGCTACTACTCGTGTAAAATGTAACAAAGTAACAACACACAACAAGCCACACGCACAACTTTTTCACCTCATGACATGCTCTCCTCGTATAGTTACTCTCAATGTATTTGGGCTGAGACGAAATGAATGAGAGATGTTTGTCCTAAAAAAGAGTAAACGAAATATGTATCGTAATAATGTAATGAGCAAACATCGAAATATGATAATACACGTCCAAATTCCTCTTTGCTTCTTGTCCACCTTAATAGGAAATAGCCCAAAATTGTTCTTGTTCACATTCAAAGAGGAACATATATACAGGTACAGATCATGAGAGAGCGGACATTAGTTGTAAAAAAAATTCGTATCTAAATATCCTATTCGATTATCTCATTATATATCAAATAAATAAAAGTTGGACATACCATGAACATTCATCAAAGACCATAATAATACGTGCATGTAACATGTTATATGTCTGGCGCGTGAGGAAGGTGTGAGTCGAGTCATCAACTTTGTAGTGGCTTGAAGAAAGAAGGAACCAAATCGAAATCTAACCGTGCAGGTTCTGTTCCTCATGGGAAGTATGATCTTTCCGGTCTCTTTATCTCAAAACAAGATGCATTGTATGAAAATATATGAGATGCCGTGTACATGCTTGTGCTTCGTGCTGTTACCGTGTGGTTTTTGATTTTGAATAAAACTTCACCATTCAATACAATTTGGGTACTTTACATGTATCTACACAATTCCTATAACATGAATGACTAATAAGGTTGGGATAAAATGTGTGCATTTCGAGGTGTAAAAACCAAAGGAATCAGAAAGCGTTTCACTGCTGCATACAAATTTTCTACTTCCTTTTTGAGTCGAGCTGCTGTGTATCATGTACGGATATATATAGGACTGCTGTCTATATGTTCACTGATGACGTTAGGCGTGCATAAAGAATTCTACTCATTGTTGTACAAACATTTATGGCTAGTATACGCTGTTCAAAACTTACCTGCCCCAAAACATGCATGCATCCTTACAGTTATGTAATTGCACCTGTACCTATACCTATACCTACCTATACCATCCATTTGTAACCATTTATGTAGTATCATATACAAATCCATCGTTCGATCAAAAAAGTGCCATAATGACGTTAAATAATAGGACGTCCTAAATATAGTATCACGAAACGAGATAGGTATCTTCTCCTGTTTTCTATATCATTTTCAACAAAATCTTTGCTCCTACGCTTATTATGACGCGTAAAAGGTGGAAAATACAAGTTAGCATTGTTATTTCCAATAATTATATAACATACTCTCGTGAGCATATGCGTAGCAGAAATGAAGTTAACTGATTTTAAGTTGGCGTGCCGTTTAATTTTTAATCAAATTTGTACTGTACTTTTTAACTCATATAATGATCATGTTTAGAAGGGTTATCAAAGGGACGCGGACGGAATGATGTGTTTGTGCTGCCAATTTCTCACCTGAGTGAGCATGAAAAGTTTGGGGGATTCTTCCACTTCAAAGTCCACCTCACATACCAAATCAAATTCGCTACAGGAGTCAATCAAACCCTTTTTGTGTTTGTGTTAGGCACATAGACACGAGCCTCTTTATGCAATATTGGTATATCTTTGTTGTGATTTATAAATTGGACCCGGTTCAAACAAAAGCGATAATTGGACAGATAGCCACTTCTCATAAATAAATGGTCTTGTAGTCTATGACGGGATGGTCTCCTAAGAGTCGTAAGAGACGATCTAGTAACGGTATTATTGTAAAGTTCAAAGTGGAATGACGTAGCAGTTCGTGGAGTTTATCTATTGAAAGGTCATAGTCATGAGGGATAGGATCAATGGGCAGTTCAAGAATATGGTTCAGTAGTGAAAAGAGAACCGAACTGACCTTAATCCAAATATACAGTAATGGTGACATCTACGAGGCCAAATTTTCTTCCGTCTTTCGCTATTCATTTTCTGTGGTCTATTTTTAACGATTGTTCTTCCTCTCTGCATCCGTCACGCATATTTTGAGCTGTAACTGTTTTGTCTTCTCTTCTTCGTTTAAACCGGTTGGATCCGCCCTCTACATACAAATGAACACTCAAAGTATATGTATCAAATTTGTGGGATTGAAAAGTTTTCTTGAAATGAAATCTAAGTGTGCGCTATGTGCGCTCCCCTACGTTAATAAGTACACAGGTACCAAGTTTAATGTTCACAATTCAATTGATCTTTACACGGCACACAGTGAATGATATATGGATGTTTACTGTTTAACACAGTCACCAATGTAAATATTAATATACTCTTCATTTGGTTCTGAAAATAAGTATTCTTGTTTAATGTCAATAAACGGTAGGGAAATATCTGGGCCATGTAAACTTACAATGGAACAAAGGCTTCTGGACTAGGAGATGAGATAATATTAATAGTTTGAAAAGGTGGATTTACACCAAGTTTGACATTTTTTGTAAGTGCATATTACGATTAGCGATTGCTTGGCTAGTACCTTTACATCTATATGTAGAGAGGAATCCATGCACGTGAGCAAATATATAGGATGTCGGAATCACCACCAATTAGTCTTAAAGTTCTAAAGTAGGTTTATCTGTTCACATAAATATATATTTCCGTTGCAAAATTCATATGGGTCATCAAGTCATCATCAAAACCTTAAAAGCTTCTGCTTCCAGTACGCTTTGATGAATGCTGCTCATGTTAAAGCGGATGAAATAGTGCGAAACAGTATTTAACCAGAATTAGTTTTGAGGTGCTTCCAAAATTTACAAAATCTTTCTCAGTAGGTTGGGGGAGCATTGACTGATAATTAGTTTTCCGAGGTTATAAAAACAGAAAATGCGTACTTTTTATATTCTTTCAATTTTGTCAATAAACTGTGATCTTTTGTGGCAATCTTCATGATGTTATTCTAGGCAGTAAACTTATTGCCTTTGAGCAACGCATGAATTTAGCCATGTATTCTCGTGGACAGCATGTCAATCATTTCTTCAAATTGGCAAACAGTGTCACTTCCCATTCAAAGATTAGTTTTTCCTAGACGGAAGAGATTATTTATTTACCTTGCGTACTTATGCATGTACAATAGGTATAAGCATATGCATGTTGTATCACTTTTTTGTTTTATTCGTTACTGTCAAGAAGTTAGATTTTGTGCATTGCTTGTTTACGTTGTACAGGATTAAGATAATATGTTGAAGACATGCCACAACCACAAAAACAAATGAGTTGGTATAAGTTAAGGGGATTTCACTCTCACTCTCAATGTGTCAAAATAAAGCTTCAATATATATCCCTTTCGTTCAGTGCAATGATGCATCAAAATACTGAAGTGCGGATGACTCTATTTTTTCTCTGCGATAATAGTGATAAAGTCTTCACCGGATGCATTACTTTGAGTAGTAGGAACTCCTTACATAAATACAAGGGAAGGTGCATTCAAAATTTCATATTGATGGCGTATTCAGTATGGTTGAAAACAAGAAATGCATCTCTTCTGATTCCAATTATCATCACCAATCATTCACTCACCCTTTTCACTTCAATGCACCTAATAGCATGCAATTTACCACTCCATCTCAATCATTAGCTTCGTGCAGTTTCATGTAATAACGGTCGGCCGAAAGTATGCATTATTCAAGATTGATTTGCACACAAATTTTTTCTCGTCTGTATTTTGATTTTGATTGCTGCTGTGACACAAAGTTTCCCTAATCAAGGGATGGATGCTGTTGTGAATTGTGAAAGGAAATTAATTTGCGGCAACACATTCAAGGGGGAATTGTATAGGTAAACGTGATAGTTGGAGAAAAAATTACTAGCACCTGACAGCAAGGAGAATGTATTCTACCAACAAAGATAATATTCTATTTAATTGCAGTGGCATAAGGCATTTCCAACGCTCAAGCATATATAGGCACGACAAGATGAGCAATAATAATTCCCGTTGATTATCCCAACTGTATCTAAGTTGAGATAATTTTGTGTCTTTATAATACCTATAGAAAAAAGGGATAGAATGTCCCATATTTCATGCAAATGAGAGAGGAAAAATTTGACGTAATCATTGCTGATGTCAATTTAATAATATTTAAATAAAAGTTTATATACTCTCTTTCAGATTTGTGCTTATTTTCTGATTTAAGTGTGAGCATGTCAGAATATGCATCTGCTAATTTACGCATATTAATTTACCATCTGTGTGAGACTACTTGGGTACCTCATCGTACCTCAACACTGCCTTTCCTTACTTCGTGTAACAAAGTTACTTTCATTCATGCATAAGCATATTTATAACAACTGGAGAATTTTATAACGTTGGAATGTCATTGATTCTGCATTCTCTATCAATATTTCGTTTTAGGACAAACATTTCTCTGAAAACTTCATTTCGAAATAAGTTGTGACTTTTCCTTATAGCATTATTATCTGTCCCGTCACGCCCTATAAATTCCTGTCGCTGTAATACGCGTATAATTACACTTTGTAAATTATTTGATGATATAACATATATTCAGTTAATTTGGCAAGCATCACTTCATAATTACCGGCTTTACTTGGCAGGACGAAAATTAGAGTCAACGCAGATTTAGGAAGTCCATAGATTCGCAAAATGTCAACCCAATTTCCTTGAAATGAACATTTTGAACAGCTCGTGTGCTGTGACGCATCAAACGTCTGTTTCATTTTTAAGTTGACAAGAGATGATGAATGATGTGCACTTTCTTCCCAGAAACGAAGTCGAAAGATGAATGCTTTTGCACTGGCTGTAATACAGTGAAGGGTAGACAAAGTTTTAGTTGTTTTTACTAGTCAACATGTCGCCCACCCACAACGCACCTAGGCGCTATAGTCATAACACAATAACGTCCTTCAACTTCCGCCGCCAGTCATTGTTCTGCTCTTCCCGAAAATCCATTTTTAGCAAGTCTGTACTTCATTTCGGTTTACCCTGGAACAAACTTGACGTAGTACATGTGCATTCAATCAACCAACCTGAACTTGTATTTGGAAAAATGCAAATTCAAACTCCCTGTTTCTGATACAAAAAAGCTTATTTTAATTGGCAGCACGTATGTTCTTCTCAGTTTTCCCAAAGATCATGTGAAAGTTCAGTTAATTTCTGTATAGTTAGTTTCTGTTAAGCAAAAATAAGCCTTAAGCCTATTAAGTACAAATTTTAGATAAGACGCATCGTAATACAGCTAATGAGCAGTGTAATTCCTTCCCTGAGTTGTGTCATCAAAGGAATGAGCGAGAGAGACGGAGAGGAATCTTTACAATTTGCCTAAGAGGTTTACACATATATGCGCTTAGTTTACCTCCTTCGGGCGAGAGTCTTTTCTTCTTTTTCCTAATTCATGGAGAGAGAGAGAGAGAGAGAGAGAGATCATGAACGATACTTGTAGGGTCGTGGGTCGCCGTCCATGAGTGGAGGAGCATAGCGGTTTGCACAGAAATGGAATCGCAAGAAAGCCACATCCACAGACAAAAGTGGAGGAGCTGGCTGGCGCTGTTCCCACGACCATGTGGCGTGTGTACACACATCACACAACACGGGACAAAAAGTGCTTTTCTTGCTTGTTCACTTTGTCACCCTTTTGTGTGTGTGTGCTCCTTTCACTCTGCAATAATATAGTAGAAGCGGGCGCATTCGTGGCTCTCTATATCAACTACTTCATGCGCGAATATATAGCACTTTAAATCCCTCAAGGGCAATGGAAACAAGCCCCTGGAGTATTCTCCATGAGACTGTTAATGTTTTCGTCTCGAGAGGATTGAAACTGATGTGAGCTTCTGAGGAACAGAAGTGTATTATGCATAATGGCAGGGCACACAATATGATCTCTATGAACAGAACATACATATATAGGTTCGTATATATAGTCTCTCAGTCATCATCGTCCTAGTTTTAATCTCTGCCTGAAGCCTTATTTCCCGTTCCCACCAACTACAAGTCTTACTCCTTTTTCGTCTTGTTCTTTCGTCCAGAATCCGGAAGCGAAACTCATAAAGCAGGAAAATCGATCTCACTGTGTCTTTCTTAGTTAAAATGAGAGGCGACGAAGACAATGGGGAAAAGTCCCACCAAAGCAATAATAAAAGCATAAGTTTTGTCATCATGTAACTTTCCCAAAGAAAATATAGAGCCCTGATTGTTCTCTGGATGTAAACCCAAGCAATAAGAAGAAAGTATGTCTGAAGAAAGATGAAATCAAGATTGTTGTTTTCTCTTGTCATATCCCAAAAAGGATAAACTTTTATGTGTTTTATTATTATTTGTAACGTTAGATTGTGTTACAGCAAAAGTGAGAGCTAAAAACAGCTTGTAACTATTTCGGCGGCTGGTAAATTAGCGAGCGACAATGTACACAACAGATCTACGAAATGTGTTTTATTGGACAAATACAAACTTTTTCTCATGTTGTACAGTTCTCCCTCTCTCTCCAAGGATTTTTGCGACTCATTTATTATTTCCAAATACGTTTTACAGCCCATTACCTCCACTTTTCTGAGCTTCTACTTTGGAGCAGCACACAACATCCCTGTGTCCCTGGCCGTGCACAAGCTTATCTTGAATTAGTACTGAGCTTGTCCTACAAAAATTGCATCAATTTCTTGTAAAGCACTCAATGAAACGTGTGTGCATGAGAAATGAGAAAAAAGTGGTGTTGAAAATTTTGCGACGAAAATATCATAATTTATATTTAAATTGCCTTTTTATCGCCAACAGCTTAGAAGAAAAGTCGTAATATGAGAAGTAATAATAATAATAATCATCATCACATACATCGCAGATAAGTCGCATCTCCACGTAAATATTTCCGAGTTCGAAACACGTAATACACACATCATCATTTTCAGATGTTGTTTGCTCACACGTGAATCGGAAACGACACTAGTCGCATCGCATTTAATATCCTTTGAGCTCTTCTTTTTGCCTTGGACAATTTCCGTAAAGTTAGAAAATAGGTGGTCCCAGCTCCCATCCTCATAAATCTAGACTTTGAGACCTTTTGGCTCAAAAAGAAAGTTGTAAAAAAAGGACCGGAAAACATGCCCGATTTTCCGATAAGGGTTACCCCCACATCATCTGGATTTTTGCTCATTTGAATAATATTATATAATTTTCATATGTGCGCTGTTCCCTGAGTTGTTTATGATTGTTATCTTCGACGTAGCAGAGGAAGAGAGACACACGCACCCGCTTGTTTTTCACATGTAAACTTGTGACTTGGAAGAGCTGAAAAATCTATTAACATCTTGATCTCTTATTACTATTGCAGTCTCCTCACGGTATTATTGCTTATGTAAGTAGTTCGAGATTCTAGACAGCTTTTCTCTCTTCGTTCCTCTTTTTTTATCTTGTCGGAGAACATAATTTTCATGTTGTTGCATGCCTTACTCCATATTTTTGAAGGATTAAATTTTTCTAGGCTTAAGACTTGTGAGAGAAGAGAGTGAGCCTTCAAAATGAGACATGCGAGGGCATGATTTTTTTTCTAGCATGAAATATGACTTTAACTACCATTACTTTGGTTGTTTTTAGTTCCTCTCATGGCATAGTAAAATCACATGGATAATGAGAAACTTAGGGTTATTACGTTTTATGTCCAACGAGAATATTACTTTTGACTTACAAATTGCAGGCGACAGGGAAAACCTTTATTAGCTGCTCCTAGTTGCTCCTTCTGATCCGGATCTTCTATATTCTCTTTACTTGTATTTTTTCTGCGCTTTTCTCTACCCTTCCACCAAGTTCTTATGGATAGTATGTATACATACTTTATTAGGAGTTCTTCCTATAGTGTGGGCTAAAGCAGAAAAATAAGAGTTTTGCATGAAATATTAAGAAGAAGAGAAACTAAAAAGTTGATCGCTTGCTCCCTCCCTCCTCTCTGTTTGTGTGAGGCTTGTTTAAGCAGTTTGATTTCATGTGGCCCTGTGCTTTGTTGAGGAGTAATACTGCAACTAAAAACCGGGTAAAATGTCTAGTATAGGGGAACTCATGAGAGACTGAAAGTTTGCCTTGCCAAGCGAATATATAGATATTCTTTTCTTAAAGTGATTCCTCCAGCAACGCGGGTGCCTGCCACTACCATTTTCCTGAAAAACAGGCAAGGTATCATGTCTTGTATCCTCCCTGAACACAAGTGTGCATTCAAGGAATACCGAATAGAATGAAGAAAATACTAATTCTGTCTGCCAGTCTACTGTGGTATCATTGTTTCTGAGACCAAAAGTTCTGGCTTCATCAGAGATGAATGAGATCAAAGAAGAAACTCACAAACATTGTTCTTCAATGAACAATCTCCCACACAGTCCCCTTATTTTATTCTCTGAACACTTGGATCAAACAAGTCCAAAACCATGCCTAAACCTTTTCATATGGCCTTCGCGACTTATGGATGCAAGTGCAAGAGCAGTTTATTTCTGAACATCACACTTTATCGTGTCACGGTTTCGCTCTTTTTGCGGTGTTTGGTGTGGTGCGGGTCGGGTCAGGTGCTTCTCCTTGTCATCCTCGAGCTGGCATAGATAAAAGATTGGAGTGAAGTATTCATATCATATCAAGAGGAGATCTTATGAGCAACCTTGTGGAGTTGAGTGAATTTGGAAGCAAGAAAATCGTGGTAAATATTTGCAGTAGTAAAAGTAGTGTATTAGTAGCAGTTTAGCACAATGCAGTCCATTTAGAGGATCACCAGATGACTGTCATATGCTTTTTCCCGTCCACTTTCCCGTGCGTATATACAACCCGAAAATTCGTAGTGGAGAAGAGTTGTGATTTGATGATGATCATGATGTATATAGTGCCCGCATACCTTGCATCCCCACAGGAAAGAAGAAGCCAAGCGCTTTTACGGTGGAGTATCCAAGAAGGCATATTTTTTTCTCGGGCTGTTCCCTACAATGAATTGGAAAGGCTCATGCAAGCCACACGACTCACTCGCAAGTCGCAACATTCTCTCTTCTTTTGCATGGCATCGCTTGGATTTATCAGACTCCAGCTTAGTAGTCAGTTGGCCCTCGTGTCAATGAGATACACGTTTCGCGATAGAAAGTATTTTGCATGCATAATATAGAACTTGCTTAAGGTGAAATTCTCATAATCATTATCATCCTTCAGTTCTTCCTTCCAACACTAAAACGTAATCAAGACTGCCGATATAAGCACACGCCACCATTCCTTCCTTCCGCTCCCTCAGTCACACAGTCAGTATATATATATTGTGGCCTTTTTCATCCCAGAAGGAATGAAATAAAGGAATAAAGCTTTCCTTCTTTTGTCTTCGTCAGAGATTCATTTCACCCGAAAAGTTTTTACATATGGGCTAGTTAGACACATTTTGACACAACCCTGTTCCGGAACAAGAAGATCTTCGAGCTTATATGTACATTATATATCCCGTTGGTTCGGGGAAAGGAAGCAAGGTTATATTGTGTGTGCCTGGTAGTACCTACAAAACAAAGAAGGAAGTTAAGGAAGTGGAAGAATGTCATGTTGACATTAGCAATCAATCTCAGTTGCAGTGAAGCTTGTACGCATCATGTAGACTTCACGTTCCGTCTGTTCTGTCTGCTCTGCGTCGGTTAACCAAGTCGTGCGTACCTGGATGAAATCTACGAACGGATAATCTCTGTGCCCCTTCTTGTCGTACGAATTATTCGTGTCGCCCCACACTCTGCCGTTTCTGCTACTCTTCCTAATTTGAGATATTTCTGTCTTCATCATCACCACATGCAGTAGTGGTCTACTTTTCGTATATATACATATACATATTTTCACCCATGATTGAACTGAGCCTATAAGGATTTAGTTCAATTTCAATTACTTTTCTCCCTTCAGAATTTTTTAAAGGAGAAAGTGTGAGACACTTTTAGCTCCTACGCTGGTTCATGTGTGTTTTACAAAAACAACTTCATTGTACACATCCGTATATAATATTGCTCCTATTTGGATCTCATCTGTCAAATAATACTTGATATACACATAAATAAATATAAGTAAAATCGAGTGCAAGTTATCTTGTTTTTTCTCATCTGTGAATATTATCGTTGAGATGAGAAGTGACACTTATAGCATACTGATGAGAAGCAAGAAACACGACTTCGCAAAAGAACCGGACAAGCCAGTGTCTTGTTGTGGTGACTCACAATCAGCATCAGCAGCTGCACTAGTACAAGTAAATCATCCAATTAAAAGTCGTACACACCGCCTTCCACCCGCTGTGACAATCACTCATTATTACTCCTGCTCTGACCACCTTGCCGTTATCGATGCTGTTAGAATAACAATCCTCATCAGCATCATCGCTCTTTTCAATCATAATATGTTCCATCGTCATCACCATCTTCACAGCCTCAGTTTAAAATGTTGTACAAATTGTTAATAAAGTCCTTTTCTACAAGAAAGCCTTCCGTTTTTATTTTTAATTGAATACTAGCCGGAAGTTGACATATATTTTAGAGTGTTATGTAAGAAAACACGTGGAATATATAAATACTAGCAGAGCAGAGCCACGTCCGCGTGCAGAGTGTTCGGTATCACCATACACTAACTCCTCGTATATATAAGTTTTTTTGCTTGCACTGTCAAGCGTCCGTTTTCCTTAGAGAGTGTACAAAAGGTGGAATTAGTTTTGATGCAAGCCAATAATAGTACCAACGGAGCTATTCAACATCCTGATAAGACCTTCATGTAAGTACAGTTACTTTCATCTGAAAAGATGCATCTCTTATCTTTTTGCATATCAATCCGCTTGTCACTCAATTAAGGTAGATGTCTATTTTTTATTATTGCAATTATTATGATACGTGGTGTATTAAATGCATTCTTGCAGTCATGCATTTTCATACATGAGTGTGTGTTGCACATCTTTGTATTTACCGTAATTCTAAAGTGCTTAAAATAAAAATTGAACCATAAATGACTTGCTATTAAGTGATCATGTAATCTTCGAAGAAAATCATCATTTCTCTGCCACCACAAGGGATGAAGTTTGGTTTTGCATGTAAAGACATATATTATATGTGCATTTTGGCATTCTTTCAGGCAGATAGGTATCACACGATCAGGATGACATGCTGATGTTTTCGTCTCCCACTGCGTAGTGGTATATTATCATGGCTCGTTCTTGTGCATGCCACTGCTGTGCAGATCTATTTTAATATAAAAAATGAGCACCCAGTCCTGTGTCCACATTTAGTTTTTTCTGAAATGAACACAACAATGGCAACATTGTTATCAACCACGACCTGCTGGCGACCCACGGCTGCTTTTTTTCTGTTCCTGATTTCAAAAGTTATTGCGTTTGACTTTTTATATATGCTTGAATGACATACATAATAACATGACTGAAGAGGAGTGAGGCTGTATTTTTCTTGAAAAAAGTAGTTATATCAGTATTTAAAACAGTCCATTTGCACCCTGTACTCCTTTCGTCATTATACTGACGAAGGCGCAATTATCGAAATGCAAACTTCAAGATACAAAAAACCACACAAGTTTCAATGTTATATGGAAAGATTTCAGGGAGGGAAGCATGTTACGATAAAGGTAACAACATATCTTTTACACCGTATCATTAAATACCCAGAAGACAGAGACGAGCACGATTGTTTTATTGTGTTGCTGTGATTATTAACGCAAAGGTTGACTACATCCGTCGTTTCGTCGCGTAGTATGCACCTCGGATCACTGACGGTCAGTAGCATGCAACATCTGCATCTGTTGTACTGGCAGTAGTAAAACCTGGTGCGTCTCCTTTCCTGATGTGATTATATATGTGCATACGCAAGAAATAACAGAATTACGGCTGTCCGTGGGGCAAGAAAACACCGTAATTGTAAATGATAAAGGGAAAGACGACCTTTACAAGCACGGGTGTATCTCGTAATAATAGACATGTACATACATCACACTAGGTATGATGCTGCATGCACTTATATATTTTGTTGTTGATATTGTGAATGAACGTTCTTGTTTCCTCTCTTTTTCTTGTTGCATATATACACGCTCATTATTATCATCATTTGAACAAGAGAACTCACCTGAGATTACAAGGGAAATAAAATGAGTAGATGAATGTGGCATAAATAATATGCGTTATGCATAGTTTATTTGAATGTATTTGACTGACCGAATGTTTATGCAGTGTTCTCCTCCTACCTGAACTCGAGATTTGAACTAGGCATGGGAATCAACCCTTTGGTGTTCTCAAGCAAAAATCTATATGTCTTTATGTATGCATTGCACCTGAATCTGAATGCATCTTTTTTCCCCATGCCTCGACCAGAATCTAAAACTCTTATGTCTGTATTTACTGCTTTGGCCAAAATTGCTATTTACGAATTCAATCATCTCCATATCATCATCTTGTTATGCATCGGGTGCCGCGTATCATCATCAGTAGTAGTCCGGTAGTGGTCTAGCTGAACTTCAGTCGATTGTTAACTCCCGGCCATTAAAGTTCTGGTGTTGGTCGGCCTCTTGAATTTAGCTAGAAATATTTTTGATTATTGAATAATATTGCATAGTAAACGGAAATATGAAGAGTTATTCTACAGAATCAGCGTCGCAGATTGGGTTAGCTTGAAACAAACGAATAATACATATATACTTCCGGATAATAAAATAAGTATCACCGATTTTCGACTTCATGTAGTTCTATCAATATTATTGTGTCAAGTTGTGATTTTCATGAAAGCTGATTTTCCCCCCTTATCCAGAAATCCACCATGGTGGAACCGAAGAACCAGAATGGAGCGTCGTCTTCTGGTTGTTGTTTGCCTATTTGTCGTTGCCTGTGCAGCCCTAGTTGTCGCTTTAGCCTCTTCCAATTCCATCTCCCTGTTACGGAAAGGTAAGATATATGGAAATTAAAAAAGCATCATGAATTTATATGATCACCGCCAATACGCTCACTGCACTGTTAACCAAAAGTATATTAACGCTAGTTGGTTTGCACAGTGACATATTATTTGATGTAGTGGCAAAAAACGTAATCCCTATTTAAAAGTGGAGTAAACGTATTTATTGTATTGAGATTAACAAAATGTAAAGACACAAGAGAGACGCAAGACTCAATTGCGGTTGTATGTCGTTGATCAGTTAGACCACGTAACTTTATTTATTCGTAAAAGTTATTTGCACTTGTAACGAAACCAAGTTTGCCTATATACCTTTTACCATTAAATGCTTTTGTGGTTTAAACGCACTTTGTCTCAAGTAACTATTTATTGACACTGTGGTAGATTACTGCACGTGGAAAGAACATTTAAAATGGCGTGAATTATTTATTTGGTTGGTGTACCTTTTATTTATTTTAACTTTGTAAAAAATGCACTTTACGTAAACGGAGTATAGTCACGATTGAGAAATAGATTCACAACAAAGACATTTTTATCCTACTGCCACGGTCTGGAGAGAACAGCAAGGCTACCATAACCTACCGTGTGCTTATAGCTTATAGGGATTTAGGATGATGGGATTAGGATGGGATGAACAGAAATCGTTCCAGAAGATGAATTCCATCTTATTGGCTGTGTTGAGTATACAGGAGCGTGATTACGTGAGTATAAGTAGCAATTAACTGAGATCTATGGTCCGTGGAAGGATTTCACAATAATGCAAATGCTTTAATACCCTTCCAGCAAACGATCTCTCAGATTTGTCCGTGTTCAATACATTTTCTCATGCGAACGAGATTTTTTTTTTCGTCTTAAAATAGTCACGGTAAGGTTACGAGCTAGTTTTGTATTCAAAGTTAGAATTGAATTTCCTTTGAATGGTTTTATTAATAGAACAAAGCGTGAAGGATAACCTAAATTTTTCCTAAAATCTTATCAAGACACAACCTGAAGAGGAGGGAATCCGCAGTAAACAAAAAAATCCTTGAGATATATACTTCATGCTTTGTTGTTTTATTACGTTTTGCCCTTTTTTCTCTAATTTTGTGTACCCATTGAAAAAACGTTGTGTACTATACATAATAGGTGTGACGTAATTTTTGAAGTTGAATCTGAATCACTTCAAAATTATTTCGAACACATAAGATGGTTTTCCTGCCGAAACACACTACTATACGCATGTTTCAGTACGCGGAAAAAAGTGTGTTACATCATAAAAAATGCACCTGTGAGCGACTACAAAACGACTCCGTTTGTGTATATAGTTTATAATTTAATGCATGTTGAGCAGAAAGTATGTGCACATTATAAATTACATGGCACACACTCTTGGTTTTTGTTCGCTAGTATTTTTTGGTATTAGAGAAGTTTTGCACTAAAAAAAAGTTGAGTTGTTGTTGTTGTTGGTATGCTGCTAAATTAGTTGTTGCATGCTTGAGCACTTTGCACTTACATTTTGTTAACAGTTGCTCCAAATTCTGAGTATATGCCTTCACCAGAAGCCCTCGTCGGAGAAGATGCGCAAGAGAAGTTCGTTAGTGACAACGACCTCGGTGCCGCAGTCCCATACCCAAGTTGTGAAACGAAAGGATGTGTTCAAGCGGGTAAGCCATTTCAATCGAATCATCAATAACCAAAATTCAAAGAAAAAAAATCCCGACCTGGTCAATCATCTTTACTGTTAATGAGCAAAACATGATCGAGATTTCTCATTTGCATTTTCATATACGCTCAAGTTCCCCCACTTCTAGGAAAGCACAGGTTGGGTACTATGTGCATCAATAATGGTATTAAAAAATTGTGTACTTCAAATTTTCCCCTATCAGCCGCAACCCTTCTCTCTAATATGGACGACACTGTGGACCCTTGCGATAACTTTTACCAGTTTGCCTGCGGAGGCTTCGTCCAAAACACCATCATCCCTGATGACAAAACGCAAATGACTACCTTCGGAATGCTTAACGACAAGTTGGATGAGCAAGTGAGAATATTGGTGGAGGAGCCAGTTAAAGAGGAAGACCCCAAAGTATTCAAACTTGTGAAGAATCTCTATACATCTTGCATGAACAAATGTAAGTTGAGCTGGCATAACGCAACAATTAGATTATGAACTATATTTTTATGATATGTGAGCATATAATTCTTGCGCGCACATTGCACTGCATCATATATTTTGACGCGATGAAACAAAAACGAGAATAGAAAAAAAAGTTATGAGAAAATTGCAGAAAGGGAATTAGAAAATGGTCCATATAGTTTTTATGATCAAAGCATTTGATGATTTTCAGCCGTGCATCATTATGAACTCATATTGTTTACAGTGGCTGCAGTTGCAGGCAAAGCTTGCAAGCTTTTGAACCAGTATTCTACAATCCTACTGACATGTTGACTGGCAGTACATATGTCGCCGAAAAGAAGAACATAATTATATGAGTTGATTCGGTTTGCCTTCGTTTTACTTCTTGCCGTTTATAGCGTGATTTCTATCTGGCATCCCATATTTCAACCGTGCGAACATTTGTTTTGCTCATTATGTCTTATTGAAATGATCAGAACTCCTGGTTCACAATTGTGTTTTTATTGAATCACGTGTGCAAACCGGAATTGCATAATACAGACCAGAAATGCACATGCACACACACAACAACGGGAAGTAAGAAAAACGAATTTTGTTTTGCTCCAAGTGAATCGCCGTTAGTGTCAACACACTTGTACAGCTGCATATTACACACGAATAAATCATGTATGATGACCACAGTACTTTCGAAAGTAAAATTCTACTTCATCATCTCTTTTAGTACATCGTCAAATATAGGGTACGAAATCCAAGTTACAATATAAAAAAGATGTGAAGAGTCTCTAGGAGGAAGTGCTCTAGTCAACTTGTTCGCATTCTTCTTTTGTAGGCAAACACACAAATGCGAAGTTAATTTCAAATCTATATGAAAGAGCGAAAACCGGCATGCATGCAGGGAATTGTTGTTACAATTGTTACATAAAGTTAAATATGTAGGCGATGCAGTGCAGAGATGGGGGAATGTGAGGAGGAAAGGGAAACAAAGATTGATGATCACTCGACAACAAGACGACACATTTCATTTTCAAAGATGAGGAAAGTGACGACAGATTAGCAGGCTTCTAGTGTCAGTTTGCAAGAAACGTGCATACTTTTTTTACATATATGCATGCTGCATTATGTTATCTTGACGGGCGAGGAAAAAATGCGGCAGAACATGAGCCCGAGAGAATGCTAATTTAGAACCGCCATGCATCCTTGGATTTTTGTCTTATCCTAGATAAAGAGTATGCAAGTAGCAGGAGTTATACCATTGCACTTCTTCATGCTCCCCAAGCATACCTAAGCATCACTTGCGATTTCGTGATTCACTCTGAGCATATGAATGTTAACACGTATTATGTCAACACTTCATATATTTAATACACGCAGTTTTAGGTCTCCCCGCAGTTTGTCAGTTTTTGTGAGTATAGACCAGCAAACATTATGTAACTTACAAATCATATATTCATATTCAATTTTACGATTCCTCCTTTTTCCTGCAAAAATACTTAAGTAATGGTAATTGTCGGGATTCTTTCAAGTCACTGTTGTTGTTATCCCCAACGTGTCAAGTAGGTGATATGATAGAGCACATTAGCGGTGTGGATGTGTCTGCGAAATAACTTTGATGATTCTTATGTTTAGTTGAAGAACACGGTAGAAAGTCATTTTTATTTCATCATCATTTACTACACCATCCCAGTTTTGTTAGCGTAGCGTAATGTAACATGAGCCCTATAATTTCTGCAGAGAGATGCAATAAAAGCCCTTATTAGCACTTACAATTTCATCAGCGGCATATTGCAGACAACAGGGGGAAAACTGGCATGTATATAATATCAATCTCATCGGTGTTCTCTCACAAACATCTCATCACATTAATAATTCTGCGTCTTGCTTGATGCATAAACATGTAGCAATGACATTAGAGGAAATATAATAATAATAATATAATGCCATAATATAATACAATGTACAATTTACAGCGTTGATTGAAAGCCGTGGAATAGAGCCTATGCACGATGTGTTGAAAATGCTCGGCGGTTGGCCCGTTGTGGACAATGACAGCTGGGATCCTGAGGCGTTCTCGTGGATTAAGTCTGTTTATCGCTTCCGGGAACATGGATACTCTGTGGATTACTTCATTGACTTCTCTGTCACCACAGATGTGAAGAACTCCACGTACAGAGTTATTGACGTAAGCAAAAACTCTTTTTAAAACGTGTTTTGACTATCGCAAGTAATAAAACGGGAGAATTGGCAGGAGTTCTCCGGAGGAAATGCAAAAAATTCTCTTAATGCCCCGCACTCCTAACATCTTGCCCATATCTGTTGTAGGTTGTAGCTAAAGCCAAAGATTTCGTAGATTGTTTACCCTCTCTGGTAATATGTAAGCATTCAATTCACAAGAGGGTACTAAATCTGTGAATGCGAGAAAAATGTCGCGAATCTACAGAAATTGTTATTGTATCTATTACTGAAAATGTCCCCGATGTAGCTTGTCCGAACGTAACCTTTCTTATGTTTACGTTTCTTGTTTTTTTCTGAAAATGTCAATGTCCATGTCCACTGATGGGGTTGTTAAAACAAGCCTGACAAAACAATCTTGATATATGATGATGATTGTAAATCTTACCACTTATGTACGCACCCACCATGATTTAGTGTGTATCTAGTGATTCCAATAAGCTCCCCTTTGAAAGGTAACAATTGCCAAAGCCAGGCAGGGGTTTGCTCATAGAAGCTTAAAACATAAACCCTATAGAACGTACGTATGCAAACGGATAAAGCTTATGATCAATGGGTCTAGCCAAGAAATCATCCCTTTGTCCCCAACTTTGCTTTACAGTTACTAATGATGTTTGTTTGCTTGTCTGATATGATCAACTTTGTTTTGCATATAGCCTCCACGCATTTGGATGTACAGAAAAATATATTCAATTGCCAAAAGATGTTTTTGTGCATATTATTTAATGTATAATAATCAATCAAATTGATGTATGCATGCAATCTGCGGGTGGGTAGGTGTATGGAATTTTAATAGATTTTTTTTGCGTTTTGAATCTCAGGTCGACCAGCCGGCTCTTGGACTCAGTCGGGAGTATTTGACTAAGGGGCTTGACGAACCAGAGGTCAAAGCGTATCGGAAGTACCAGGTAAAAACTGTTTTGGATTTATTATGCCTGTAATGAGCTTCACAATTGAACTGGGTTCCAATTACAAAAATAATTGGAACGGTCGAAGTTACGCGTATGATACTGTTGCGTAAGCAAAAACTTTTATTCTTTCGTTCTGTTTAAATCGTTCAGGTTGATCTTGCAACTCTTTTGGGAGCTGATCGAGCCCAGGCTGAGAAAGACATGATGGATGCTTTAGAATTTGAAAGAAAGCTTGCAAATGTAAGGGTTTATAACATAATCTCATTATTACAATGATTTAGAGAAATACGGAGTTTTCTACTGAAACCCTTAGTTTTTATTTGCTTGCCTGACTGGTTTTGAATGTAAATATATGACTCGTCCCAATAACCTTCTGCTTGTAGTTTTCACTTCCTCGAGAGGAAAGGCGTAACGTGACAAAACTGTATAACCCGATGACCATCAAAGAGCTCCAGGAGAAGTGGCAGGACATCCCATGGCTCGAGTATATCAACAGACTTCTTCCAGAAACCGTAATAATTTTTTCCTTCTAATATCATGTTGTAGCATAAATATATTATATAAGCCAGCACGTTATATATTTACATGCATACATGTTTGATTAATGTGTGAGCAGGTCAAGGTTGATGAGAGCGAAATTGTGATCGTAACTGTACCTGAATATTTGAGCAAGTTCCAAAAACTCATTCAAGAAACAGACGCAAGGTAATTTTATGCCTTGTTACCTCTCCTTCTTTCTAATTATAAGAAACTAACACACAAAGTTATATAGCCACACTCCTTCCAACTGCATTTACGCTTACATGTCATTGTGTCATCCTCATGGTCATTGGTTTTCTTTAGAAAACTTTTCATTTCATTTCCTTTTGTAAACAGTAGTTTGACTGCAACTAACTTTGCTTTCCCCTTTTGTACACAGAACTCAGGCGAACTATGTGATGTGGAGGGCTGCAGCGGCTTCTGTCAGCTACATGAGTGAAGCAGTACGTAAACTCCAGTTGGACTACACAACAGCGTTGACAGGAAAGGGGGAACGTGAGCCACGTTGGAAAGAGTGCACAGCCATCACAAGTGCAAGGTTGAAAATCTTCGGATCTATTTTTTCTCTCTCTAAGGATAATTTTGATGATGGCCATCATGATGTAGTATCAACTGATGAAGATGATATAGATATCGAACATTCGTATGATATGATGGCCAGTATTACGACTTTAACCTCTAAAACACGCAAACATAACATAACCGATCACGATCGCGAACTCATATTGTGCATTTTATGACTCTTCCCTTTCTCTAGTTTGGCTAACGCAGTCGGCGCACTTTACGTCCGTCGCTACTTCAAAGAAGAGTCCAGACGGAATGCAATGGAAATGGTTAGTGACATTAAGGTTTCTTTCCTCGACATTCTCGATGAAATTGATTGGATGGACTCGACGACAAAGTAAGTGTGCTGCTTCCAACAAGAATCATAATATGCGAACAGTGATCATAAAATTCTGATGGATACCGTTCCTTTTTTGCATTGATGCTGTTGTCTACAGGGAAAGAGCAAGGGACAAGGCAAAGACAATGCAAACGCATATTGGCTACCCAGTGGAGCTTCTGAATAACACCAAATTGGTAGAACTTTATGATGGGGTAAGCTGCGAAAACTCGTTTCTCCTCCAGTATTATTATTATAAGACGGCAGAGCTTTCTTGTTGCATTGCTCTTATCATGCATCATCATGCGAGCAAAAGCAACGCCACTGCATGCACTAAATTTAGCTTTTGCGAGTTTCTCTCTGACATGGCATATGGGATACTGATCTGAAAAGTAAATGTATCTGGCAACTGCACAATATAATGGATTATTATCTATTAGTTGGAAATGAACGACCGGGACTACTTGATGAATGTTCTTAATCTCACCAAATTTGGCACCGAGTATGCATACAAGAAACTCCGAGAGCCTGTTAACAAAACTGATTGGATTTCTCACGGAAGGCCAGCCGTTGTAAATGCGTTTTACGCTCCACTTGAGAACTCTATTCGTAAGTTGAGCCTTATAATAAAACTTTTAGAAATGAGACGAGAAATTTGTTTCGTATGTATGCTATATGACTCTCCGTAGTAGCATTTCATACATCTTTTAGAGCTGCTGTGGCATAATTCCCTAATTTGATACATTCCAACTGTTATCTTTAATCAATTGTAATCACTTTAGAATTCCCAGCTGGAATCCTTCAAGGAATCTTTTATGACAATGACAGACCACGGTATATGAACTATGGAGCTATTGGATGGGTAAGCTGCGAAAAATGTATATCGCTTTTTCATGACGCTGCACAAGTATACTGTATGGTTTCGTAACAATTTCATTGCCAATTCATTCCAGGTCATTGGGCACGAAATTTCTCATGGATTTGATGACCAGGTTAGTTCCAAAATATTTATAGTCAAAAGCATACAAGTAGGAGAGATAAGGCGTACATGCATTCATATATGCGAGGAAGTTATTACTATAATGCTCAATGACTGAATTATCACTGTGATTACTTGATTGACAGGGTCGTCAATTTGACTCCGAAGGTAATCTCTTCGACTGGTGGGAACCAACTACGAAGGAAGCGTACTTGAGGCGAACACAATGCGTCATATGGCAATATGGAAACTATACTGCTCCGGAAGTTGGCATTAAAGTATGAAAACGATCCTGCTATATACTAGTATAATTTGTCCACTCACGTATTCTTTAGCCTATTATTAAATGCTTACTGAGCTATTGATTATATTGTAGCTCAATGGAATCAATACGCAAGGAGAGAACATTGCCGATAATGGAGGCATTAAGGAGGCTTACAATGCTTACCAGTCATGGGTTCAGAGAAATAAACCAGAAGGGGTAGGTAACCACGAAGAAAGAGAAATTTTGGGTTTCACGAGTGCGTCGTACTACGTACTTGGCCCCATTGAAAGTGGAAAGTAGACATTTGAAACTAATTTCATATCTCCTTATTCACAGAGACTTCCTGGACTCAAGAAGTATTCTCCCAACCAACTCTTCTGGCTGAGTGCAGCTAACGTTTGGTGTAACAAGTACAGGAAGGAATCCCTGAAGCTAAGAATCCTTACTGGAGTGCATTCTCCAGGAGAATTCCGTGTTCGAGGACCCTTCTCCAATATGGACACATTTACCAAAGATTTTAACTGTCCTGCAAAATCGAATATGAATCCTACACATAAATGTTCTGTCTGGTAAATAGGAATCAGTATTTTTCTAATGAGTCCCGTATTAAGGTTGTAGGGAGCTTAAAAAGCCATTTTTATGGACGAATTATATTACTCTGTCGATTTATCATTTTCTCTTTCCCTGGGCGAGTTTTAATTAGAGGATATCGCAATCAACAAATGTAATTTTTTGTGGATTCCTGTGAAACAGAATTTTTTCGGGATGGGTTTTCCATCAAATGTCGTAATTTTTTATGGTTATCTTATACTATAAATAACGCAAACTAGTTTATACTGCTAAACAAGATTAGTTTGAGAAAGCCAATAAGTCCGTGAACTATGAACTATATAAGTTGGAATCTAGATAAAACATTTAGGTGCGTAAATCTTAAACTTTGTTAATAACACAGAGGAAAAAGAAAAAGTTAAATTTTCATCGCCAAATCAGTTTCGTCCCGGATAGAAATTAATGTTCCTACTACAAATTCCCCTTTTTCGATTTTATGAAACTATATATAGTTAGTTTACGTATGGTTATAATAACGAGTAGATGCCATCTTTTTGATTAGACATGAAAAACAGTTTGGTAAATAATTTGATACGTCTCTTTTCATGTTTAAAGCATTATAATACAACCGGTTGATTAGAAGAAGCATCTCACATTATGTACATCTTATATAAATATATGAATTGTATCGGGATGGTAGGACTTTTAAGAACACATCTATATTTAGTATTTGTGTAATACATGAAACTCCTCTTATTAGTCACGACGGTACTCTGTACATCTGCAGTTTCGTCAATTTCAAACTTGCGTAGGTGTGTATTTTATTGTTGCCGACTGCAAACAAATATCGTTTCAATTAGAAGGCTTAACATCAGAGAGCAGAAGGTATAGTGTAAGCAGTTGCAGATCCTCTTTTGTTGTCGTGATCTGTCAGTCTATAAACATTTTTAACGATGTAGCTGAAAATAAAGCAGTGGCGTATTGGAGATATTTATAAATATAGGTTACATAAAAGATGATCTATATGGTAGGTACTTAAGGTACTTCTAGTTAGGATGTTAAAGCAAGTATGAATTTCAGTCAAAACTCATTATATACAAATATGACTTACTACCACACGTCACGTTGTTGTTATTGTTTCGGTGCAAATATATCTACGTGTCAAGAATCAGTGCCATGCCACGTTTACATACAGCACGAAAAATAAACCTTTCACTTTAAATATGATAGATACAGATATCTCTCTCTTGTGTACACCTCGAAACTTTTGTTTCATCGTTCCATATTTTTTCAATTTATTAATCATACCTTATGTCACACATTCATAATAGTATCACTTGTTTAAACTAATCGATGCGTCAAATTGCATTTCATGTGAATTCTTTTAGTTTACTACGCGTTTACTTTTTTCCAGCTCCTCGATTACAGCAACCAAACGCTGCTTGGACCGCTTGTTACCTTGCATGGCACAGTTAACTAACGACGTTAGTTGCTTCGAAGTGTACTCCTGTGATTAAAATAAACGTCGTAACACAAGTCGTTCTTTTACATACGTCATATTTGGAATAGCAAAAGGCTTTTGCCAAAAGCTTACGGAATGTTGCTGAATCCATTCTTCCATCACCGTATCTGGCATATAATAAGCTTTCACGTAGCTTTCAACGTATTCGCGATCAGGCAAACTTTTCACGGGAATCGGGGAGATTTTTTCTAGTTTAGATAGGAATTGAGTAAAATCTAATTGCATCAGTCCACGCCCTCCATTGGAACATTTCTTAGCACTGCTATATCTGAGGGGAAATAAGGAAGACTTTATGTTCATGTCCGGTCGGTAATTGACAAGAAAACAAACACCCACGTCTTTCAACACTCACCCATCAACAAAAACCCTGCAGCAAAATCTGAAAATTTGCTCCCAAAGTACGGAATGTACGGTATATGCAATCGTTACACGTTCAGATACAGTTCCCACTTTCATGGAAAATATTTGCAAAGCCTAAAAAAATTAATGCAAAATTATAAACTGGCTATATATCTAAAACATAAAACAGACATCAAATTTGCATCAATGGTACCCGCAATAGGACGTCTACGTAAGCGCTATGTTGACTCATTAACTCTTTCACTTCCCAATTAACTTTGTCAATTTGGGAAACTATACTCGGAAAATCGACAGCCTTGCACGATACTCCAGCATAGATGGGTTTTCGAAGTTCCATTGAAACAATCACTGCCTGCATACACCATATAATATGTGTAATTTATCAAATCAGATACTCAAGATATTAATAGACGATTCTTTTGGATTATATTAATACTTGATCAATAAGTTGCGCAATAGATTCAAAGTTAGAATCAGGTATATGACACTGCATGTAAGTCTTCAGTCTATCCATTTGCGATGCAATGTAAATTGCAGATTCAGATGCTACGATCCTCTCCGCTAATCCATATAATGACCCTTCGTCTTTTAGGTCGATTAAATCCTGGAAATTTGGATGACGAACCTATCAACACCAACGTAAATGTAGTAAACCTTAGTTTTATTAGTAAGCATAATTGATTTATCAAATTTGCTCACCTTTCCACCAATTGAATTCACATTGTTTTCCTTAAGAATTAGATTGTCCCGTATTCTGATTAAAGCTACACGGAGTTGAGCATTCGAAAGAGATTCAATAGATTGTTCACCCTGAAAATATAGCATGTTAATATTAGCCATAACTTTGACACTTTGGGGATCTATGTTGTTTTAAAAATTTCAAATTCCGACTTACGGTTTCAGAAATAAAAAACACGTATATGGTATAAAAATAATATTCGAATAGCTGACACATGCAGACCGCAACATCGTACGCAATGGATTTCAATAGATGCATCATGTTGAGATATCTAAAATCGTATAAGTAAAAAATAGCAAATAGCTTGGTACATATCTACATATCGTAAAATGTATTGTGCGAATCATGCGTTTAGTCTCTTGTTAATGTTACAATCGTACCTGCCGTACAGTCGTAAAATTGACAGTGTTGTATTCGTTATAATGACGGCATTATCGGAATGTTCGTCCGAGTCGGCATTTGAGTCTTCAAAATCATTCTTTTCAGACGTATGATTTCGTTCCTCCTGTTTCGCAACCAGTAGAATTGTTAATTTACTATATTTTAGGAACTTGTGAAGATGTATGTAACTACTTAATCAACAATAATGTCAAAATACTTACGACATAAATATTTTCTTCCGACTCTTCTTTCTGGATGTCAAATGGGGTTCCGCTGTCACGATGGACTTCAAAGCAAGATTTCTTTCGTGTGGGGGATGTTTGTTTACTCAAACTCTCTCCAGCAGACAGAAACTTAAATTCCTACATTTTTGATATTAACCAATCATTTTTACAGGAATAGTGGTTACGGGAAAGTAAAAGTTATTTTTACCTGCAGTTGGCAGGCATCGAAGTCAGTACGAACAGGGCAAACTTGCCACCCTTCACTTTCCAAGAATATTCGCAACTCGTCCAATTTGGATTCGTGGTAACGGAGGAAGTACCGAAGACTTGCCTGACGAATACAATCCTGAAGACTGTCTGACTCGCTCTCGCAAAATTCGTATCCAACTTCCTTTAATCTACCAGTTTGCATATATATTTTTTATTATAATTTACTAAGAATTTCCTGGATTTTGGTACATACTATTTCAAGAACTGCAAACTTACGTGTGAATAACGGACAATATCTGCATAAACTCATCTACTTTAAATCCCGTAAAATCGAAAGCTAAAAGGAATGTTCTGATTTTAGTCTGGATATCTTGCCAAATATGGGAAGATCCGTTTTGTAGTTTTTGATTAACATATTCCTGATTCATATCTTCGGCGGATTTGTCTGTGAAAATTAACAATTTCTCTTTTGTGCTGCCGGTTTCAATTTTCATAGCCCATTGTATACTTTTCGCAACAAGCCCGCACATTGGTTAATTATTATTATTATTTACCTTCACCATCCGAAGTACTGGTTACTGCCTTGTGCCACAGAATCAGTTTGCGATAACTCAACAATATTTTCCATAGAGCTTTGCATAGGTCGACAAGGCACGGCAGGAATATATCCGGAGTAAGGCACTACAAGTTACACAATATACATTTTACATTACAATTACGTATACCATTTTATACTGCGTTTATAGTGAATGATGAAGTTTATTACCGAGCATAGGTCTTGATACTGTTTTTTCTGAAGATTGATTGGCTGATCATCAATACGGCACAGTTCTGCAAAGCCATGTACAACACTAAATGCCGTATTGTGAATAGCCGAAGCGTAATGCATGAGCAATTGGTCCATGCAAGTCTGAGTTTTTCCTAGTAGATGATAAGCACGTTGCAATTTCTCGTAATGACGCTCATCAAAATGTAGGCAAACCTATAATTTACAAACGTTATACTAGTAAGTAATTCAACGGTCTTTCTTAGCTTTAGCTTTGGATTTGATTAATACACCGATTTGTTAAAACTTTACCTTTGACAGTGCGACATCGAGCTGCTCTTCAGCATTTTCTTGAGTGTCTTGAAGTTTTTTCGACAGCTCTGAAATACAAGAAAAATGATTGTACGTAACCGCAGCTTGTTGACACTCTATTAGAAGTTGAATAGCTCCTGGATAATCCCCTTCTGATAGCATCTCACGCAGTCTTATTTCAGTTCTTTGCTGAAATCAACAAATCGATGGTCTTGCTGTTTAAATTAAATCGCCCTGTGTTTTATATTTTACAATTCAGATTTAGAACATTTACCAGTGTATCGATTGTCCTTAATGAATTTAACAGTAATACTGCTGCTTGTCTCCGTCGATAATTAGCCAAAATGCCCAAACTTTTCGTCGTGAACTGTTGTTTGGCAATTCCCAAATCCGCCCTACTCTCTTTGCAGGTAAAAGTAGCCGCTTCCAATTCATCTTCAATCTCTCTCACCCTACACGTTCATATTAAGAAACAAAATGTTATAAATAGTTCCAAGCCCCCTTCCACCTTCGCAGGACCAGGATAAGAACGGCTTGTTGTACACGTAAATGAATATTGAATACCTTTGTATTTCACCAGTGTAACTTGACTGTTTCTCCAAGATCAGCTGAAATACTTTCTTTGATACCACAGTCAGTTCTTTTAACACCCTTTGTCTTGCAGATTGAATATATTCTCGGTCCAACACGTCAGGAAGTTTCTAACAAAATCACATAAACAAAATTAAAAACGTCCTCAAAGCATTTTCAGTTTTCAGCTAGTGCATTTTTATGATTTACCTCCAATTCATATCCGCTGGGATCAAAAGTATCCGATCCGAAAAACGAACTGTTAATCGACTTTAAGACGGCTTCATCTGCCTCCGGATCACTAGGGTGGCTCCTGAGTTCCGCCTCTGGGTCCCGGCTCACAGGTAGAATTTGAACCGACGGAACAAGGGAATCATGACTTCCACTAGCTGAATGGTTATTTGGGGACAAAACTTTCTGAACCTTTTGAATTCCCTATTTAAAAACAAAATCATCGGTAATCACTCATACATTGAGTCTGTCAGCCAACGTCAACATTCTCATGTAAACCACAGTTTGCAAAAATTTTGCGGACTCACCTCCTTCTGAAGGAAATTCTTGAACTTTTTCTTCAGATCCAAGGACATCTTCCATGAGAGTGGTCAAATTAATATTCACAGATTCACGGGAGCAGGTGTCAGGTTGCAAGCGAAGACAACAAATTCTGCTTATGAATTTAATGTAATTATTTCAACCAACATCCTTCATCCTAAATAGCTACTCCTACTCCTCCTGACAGCTTCTCGAACTACTAAGAACTATCCTACCATCGCCAAACGTACAAAAATTACTGAATCAGATCACTGATGACTAACAACAATTCCACGAAGAATATCAGATCTAAATTGCACAAGTCCTCCACCTCCAACGTCCAACCTCAAGTCACCAATGACTTGTTTAGTTGTGGACCCCACACAACATGAGCTGGATCATTTATTTACATGGGATCGCGTGTATTTTTTTAGTTTGTGGTCAGTGGTCTGGTACAGTTCTATGTTTATATTTACATTTTTTCGTTTCGTATCCACTGATAAGCCCACTGGAAGTCGATCGATGGTTTGTCAAATGTGAACAACAAACAACAACAAACTCAAAAAGCACATATACCCGCAGTATGCATTGGATTCACATCAAGTCACACTAAAAAGTGTATATATATTTTTGCATCTGCTTTGGTTTTGGTGTTATTCAATGTCTTTTATGAGCAACCTGGAATGGATTGTCTCTCCAAATTCTCAAATGCATCCAAAGCCCTCCGCTGCTCGCCTCACTGGATTGGGGCAGTGTGTATTAAAGGAACAAAGAGATTCTTGGTGACGCCATCAGTTGTATGGTTCGGGATATGAAAATGGGAATTATTAGAACAGAAGAATTTGGCTGCATTGGAATGTCATATCAGTCCCACGGAGGATCATAAAGTAAGTCGTAATATTCGTTATTCAATCGGAGGTGTTACCTACAAGCATAGAGGTCATTCCCACCTCCCACGTCATTCCTGGAGACTTTGGTGGTGGTATGTGGTCGCGTGGACATCGCCATGGTGTGAGATGGGTTGGATAATCTGTAGTATTCGAAGGTTCCTGGTCAAAGTTGTCTCATAAATTCTACGATCCTGGCGGTATGCTAAGTTAGTTAGTTTTGCTAACTACTCAAATTTTTTTTACCAACATTGTCCGTGGCTTGGCAGAACTTAACACAACACTAGCCTAGTTAAACTTGACTTTGAATCAATAATTTATTAGTATCGCCCTCCTACTCCAACTAAGAAGACTAGAATTTATGCGTAGATTAAAAACGTTCAGCCAAGTCAACCGTACACCAATCCAAAATCAGAATCTAGTGACATTTACATAAGAGGTTTACGCAAACATGCTTCATGCTCTCCTACGATATGCTAGTATCTTCGTACCTGCACGGTATCAACAACCAACACTCCAGCAGAATGACGAAGACAGGACTGCAATTCGCACACAAAGCACGTCTCCGTTATCGAATAGTACTCCAATTGGTGGCACCCAGTTAACTAACATTTCTTGCCCAGCGCAGTCAAATAGTGATTTTTATCAGGAAAATGAGGATAGCTTTTTACAGACATTCTATGAATGTGAAGACAGACCTGACCAACGTTCGGAAATGCCTTTCCCATTTTTAGATCTTCCAGCTGAGGTAATAATGCTTGAGGCAACTCAGCGTTCATTGTTTAGAGAAATGTTGATTTTGTTCATTAATCATTTACAGTTACGAGGACATATTCTCAGGTGGTTGCCATTAAGCGATGCACTCCATCTCCGTCTCGCATGCAAGACACTCAACCATGATGTCGAAGGCTGTTATCCCCATTTCTCAGTGGCGATCTGTGGCGACACTCTGAATAGTGAGCAGATGGATTTCATCACGAGGATAAATCTTCAAAACATTGTTTTCAAAAGAGTAGCAAAACCACTTCACGTTGAAAAGGACGCCAAATGGAGTAGACGACATTTGGGCAATCAAACTGGGCGCAGCAATACTTCTAGAAATCAAGGGAAGTCATCAATGTGCAGTCGTAAAGGGGAAAATGTAGAATACTTGGGACCAACAACATTTTACAAAGTCGGTGGAATTCAAGTGAGAAGCATTTCAGCCCCTGTCATTCGGATTAAGATAAGATCACTCTGTCCAGGACGAAAGCCGACTCGAAGAGTATACGATTTCCAAACGTTGCGACAATACCTGTTACGCATTGGCGGCGGAGATATCTTCATGCATATATAGACAAGAAAAAAATTGTAAACCAGTTCAAATGTGCAAAGTGTTCATTTAAATTTAAAATACAACCAAGTGAAACACCGTCCTATGATATTTAAGCAGTAATCGTTGTTGAATCTTAAATCTGAAGATGGGAGCGGAACCACTAGCTTAATTAGCGTTTGTTCAGGTAAGTCCTGCTTCAGGCATTCAGGGCCATTCCTTTTAGTTCTTAGTTCTCACCAAAACCATACAATTACAGGGGACTTAAACTTCATTCATACATGAGCCAAGGCCCCTCACGCTGATCTAGTTCCTTAAAAATCTCTGTGCATTTATGACTCTGAACATAATCCCACTTAGATTCTTATTGTGTCTGCCAAATTATTCCCTTTGGCTATGCACTTTTCTCTTTATCTCAATACCGTCATCAACACCAGCTTATAGACAAGTGAGAATGAGTGCATTACGGAAACTCGTCGAAAGTACCTCACGGGGAAATTTTGAAAGCATCCTTTCCTTTTCAAGCTTTAAACGATGAAAAATCCCACAAGATTCAAGGAGTAGATAAAATGACCATTTGACAAATTTTTGGCTGATGGAATAGCTCATAGCTACCGAAGCTATAGCGTTTTCGGATTTCTGCGAAGCTACCGTTCTGTTTCCAACTCCAATACTCTGGAAAAAGAGAGGAGCGAACATAGGTAGTCCTGTTGTGGTAGTATAATGTTGGTGGTTGTGATTGCATGGTAGATACTTCATAACAAGCTGCTCCTCTAGTGTATATACATCTTACAATTCTACGATTTTTGTTAATCCGTCCCTGGAGATCGTCATCACTGTGACAAGTTGTGTGTTTCTGAAGTTGTCCTCCTTTTTTCGTGTTTCTCGCGGATCGACACCAACACCACGTATTTTGTCGATTTACCGAGTACTGCGTTGTGCTAGATTCATCCTCGCACTTCGCAGCCATACGGTCATACTATATTTTGTTTGCTGGGGTCTATATAATCAAATGCCTATGTTCGTTCGACGTTTTATAGGCGATGAGCATTTTTCCTTTTATATTTTATACGGTTTTGCTGAAGTTTTCACAGTTTCCAGTATCTATGTGCTGTGAGATCATGGAGGCTCCTTCTATAATTCTCTTACTTTTGCGGAAACAGAATGCAACGACCAATTCTCACATTGTCCGAAGGAAATGCAACTATTTTATAAAATTATTCTCCTCTTTGTCAATGATGCAGAGCAAAATGCATTCTTGAATATACGAGTGAATATTACTCGGGTACGCAATATCACATTCATGTAGTATAGTCTATAGTGTGTTCACAGTTATCCTATACCGATACCTAGCTCCACTTCCTAAAAATTATCTGAGCATTCATGAAATGGGGAACCTCATGCTTCACTTAAAGCTACCGCTCTCATTGGAACTAAATACCCGTTACTTTCGGCGTTGTCATTCTCACTTACTTCTTGGTCACGAGACTTCGTGCAAATGATCTGATGAAGTCATTCCTGAAGCAAAAATGAATTCGCTCCCACCGGCGCTTCGGTTATCACTAAAGTGCAATAGTACATTACATAACATTTTAGTATACATTTCCACACACCATCGCCTCGCTCGCTGTTCATATCGGTTTGGATTTTTTTATTGGAATTTCCCCGTGGCTTTATATCTTCGTACTCACCAGGATTAGAAATGATTCCACTATTATCAACATTTTACTGCTAAAATCTGTACGATTCTGGTGGGGGTGAGGTGAAAATTGTACGAGGGCGAGATCTGTTCTAATCTTACATTTGAGAGGAGGTTTGTGGTGTGGCACTAAAAGTGGCAATTCAGTAGTACCAACTCACATGTAACCGAGTAATTGAATGTGACTGTGTGACACACATTTCTTCATTGGGAAATGGCTGACATAAAAATGGTGTTTGACATAAGGGAGTCGCCATCATGTCATTATTTATGACTACCTGACACCAATGTAGAGCATTAGAGCCAGTAATAAGTAAAAGTATAAGTTCATCGTGTTCGCGGAAATCCAAGCCGATATGACAATGCGTTGCGCTTAAGCCATAATGAAAATAGTGTTTTTCATGCTAAGAATCCAACTAATACTGATACAATATTGCCAAGTCATTGAAAGAGAAATTTCATTTGTTCCGCCTGATTGCTCCCTCAATAGAAAAAATGCTCTCACGAACCATTTTCATCCATTCATACAAGCTTTCTTAAGTCATTTCTCTAACAACTTCTACGAATCACTCGTACCAGTAGTGAATTACACGCAAGCATTATATCTTCTCCGTGGATTTTTTTGAATTATTCTAAAGTACTGCACTGCTTGACTATACGTTATAAGACAATTTATATTTATACCATTCCAACCTTTACATATGCAAAAAAGATAAATGTACAATAACGTATGTCATTAGGCGATCCCTTCGCGTATTGCAATTTGGAGAGAATGGAGGAAAATTGTGTTTTGTAGTGAAATTCTCAGCAAGAAAAGTTATCCCAAAATTGATGTTGATACTGAAAAAGGAATTCTAGGAAGGACATTAAAAAGACCATTTTTGCACTTTAGGCACCTTATGGGCTGTGCACCAGTTGTAACTCAACATGCATGTATGCTCCGCTCGATTGGCGAAAAGAGATGGTAAATGTTAAATGTGTAAAAACTGCCCTTCTCTTTGGATATATAGGAGCATACTTGCATGCATACACATACAAACTTGAAGATATCCCAGTAGAAGCAGGCTGAATGTTCAATGGTGGTGGTCACATTTTACAACCGGGAGAAAGGAGCACTTTCTCTGGATGAACATATTCTACAAGGTTTGTCTATATGTATATACCTATACTCCGTCCTTTATGGGGAAATGTTTTAAGGAACTTTTCCATGCTCTCTCCTCAATAATATCCGAGGAATAAAAGGTCAGCACAATTTGTTGCAATATTTTTTTCTACACAGAGAAAACATATCGCTGTATCAAGTTTTTAGCCACTCAAAACTACCGGTCCGAGAGAGTGAGTGAGTCCGTCCGTTGCTCCTTTTTTATAGTGTTCATAAGTCTCCCCAACTGGCTCTTGCTTGCGGCTTCAAAAATCATGTCTGGTTTGGGATATAGTACACTCGAGTTGGTTTGGTTGCTGCAATGATAAAGTATCTTGAACCTTGACATGAGCGATGGTCATTTATTGGAAGCGATTTCTTACATAACATCAAAAAATATTGTCTTCTTCCTACCGTTCACGCAATGCTTTTCGATACAGTCTATTTTTTGGCAGCCGGGACTCAATTGGCTGAAACGTTTTTCACACTGATATGTCAAATGAAAAATCGAGAGAGAAAATGTTGAAAACATTGTCTCGTGAGTCAGTCTTCCTTGCTTTCAGTAGAAAACCAATAAATATTATATCCTCATTTACAGAATATTAGCAGTGATATACCCGAACATTTATTTGAGCAATGTAGCGTGTGTGAAGACTGACCAACCAGTCAGCTTTTTTCTACTCTATATGAAACAGCGAGGCTACTTTAATTCTTAGGACGGTGCACATCACCCGCACCCTGTAAGTCATTTTCTTATCAACTCATGCTCTCTATATTTTAGTGTCCATCCGATACGGACTGGAGAGGAGATTGTAAAACGGGGCGGATTTTATATGTTTGCATCAAGTGAAGTAGAACAGAAGACGTTTTATAACGAACATGTATTATGAATTATGAATTACCCAAGGGCATTCCCAGAAAATTGCGTTTATCCCCTGCCACCGAAAGGTAGTGGGATAATATACCCTCATCGTTCGTTTCCAACCAGACGGAAGAGTAAAGTGTTAAAGGGGTACACAGTGCGGCACTAATGTGTGTATAGCACAAAACGACAGAGAGGATTTTCTTTTCTGCAGCTAGAGACCAGGAAGATGGGAAAAGTTAGTTATTTCTTATTTCTGATGATATTTTAGCACTTTTTACGTCACATAAGTAGTATACACACTGTTGGCTTATATGGAGCTACTTTTCTCGGCTCGTATGAATTTTTAAAGTTTGTTGAAGTAATTTCAAATTAGAGTACTCCCTTACTCACCCTCTAAGAGCCAATTTGTACAATTTTCTCCCAAATAAAGTACATTCTGTCGTTATGCAGCTAACATCAGTGAATGAAGAACAAAAGAAAACGTTTTGTCTGCAATGTGACCCTTGTGCCGCGGAGTCAAACGCTGCAGGCACTTTCTCCTCGTGTCCTGGATTCATTCGTAGAATGCAAGTTGTTCAATTCGGAGTAAATTCAATAGTGGGCTTTTACGATATCTTCTGCTATGGTTCGAAGTATCATTTCAATCTATTCCTCTTTTTTCATATAAGGTGATACGCAGTAAAATTTCACATTTCCGAGGACCGTTGGATAACCGCTATGAATGACCGACGTTGTTTCATAAAAAATTCTGTATAAAGTTCAGCGAATGCGTAGTTTGTATTACACACTGTACACCAAACAGTACGACATAACACACGAGCGTCTGCATGTAATAAACAATATTCCATTTGACACGGGTATCCCTCCTTTCAGTAGCACTTTGAGAAACTTGTAAAGTAAACACAAGTATCAGGTGCCTGATGGTTTACTAAAAGTGAAGCTGAAGCGCTTCACTCTTCGTGCAGGCTCACGTGTTATGTGCATTACATATGCATACCTACGTCATTTTGTTTGTTATACAACAGCATCGTACATTTGTCTGCATTTAAAGCAGTGATAGTGATCCTTTCGGCAGACGTGGAATGAGCACCGAGAAATTGAGCACCACCAAAAGTCTATACATTGACGTGGCTCTTTAAAAACATACAAATTTCCCGAGACTAGAGAGAAAACGCCTACCGTCTCAAATTGGTTATTCCTTTTCTCTCATCCACGGGATATATAGTTAGATGGAATTATGCAATTGAATTCAGAAAGCACGAGCTCAGCTTCCATTTCGTTACTTTTTGCAAGATTTGATTTCTCCAGTCCAATTCTTGCAATTGTACATCGTTAGGTACTTTTGTGAGTGGGCTGGAATATCGACATGGTCTTGTTTCTCTCCAGCCCTGTCATTCATTCAAGAAACTTACACACTCCAGCTGGTAGGATTCATGCAAAGTAACTACGTATGTTTTTTCCGTATTCAAAGAGAATTTCAAATTTTTCGCAAGCCTCTCCACCAAACCAACTCGCCTGCACACGGGTATCCAAAAGGCTCACAACTGCGAGATTCTCATCACTACTACTACTACTACCACTTCAACTCGCTGGGTATTGTTTTGCGTTTTGTTGCTACTGGTACTGGCCCTGTTTTTGGAGGAACACGCTCTGCTCTGCCTCCGCTCCTCCACCACCACTGCAGTGGAAGTATCAGTATCAACTTGCAAAAGAGTTCGTAACAGCTCAAAGAATGAGTAGTAAAAAAAGAAGTGGAAAAAGTTGGTGGTGTGCTGGTGGATGTTTGGGTGATGGTGATACCGGGCTTGAGCACACGGCCACTGCTGTTATCGCTGTTTGCTCTCCTTTGTGCAATGTGAAAGGAGAGAGAGGAAAGAAAATTCTTGTCTAGAGCATTTTTTTCTGTGCTAGTGCGAGAGAGAGAGAGAGAGTAGTGGCAGTGGCAGAGCGCTTGAGCTTTTGTACGTAATAGTCTCCCTGGTGTACTTATAAGCAGGTGGAACACTGCTCAGCTCTGAGCAGAACGGTTCTTGATAGCTAGCGAGAAGCGTTGTCTTGATCGCCGCCCTGGTTGCTTGTGTGTGTGGTGGTGGTGCTCTTGGTGCTGGTTGGCAATCTGGAGAAGTAAGCAAATTATTTTCTTTCTTTCTCTCTCTGGTGCAGCGTGAGAGTGAACGCAGGGACGCAGTGGACTCATGAAAAAATAGTCCAGTTGTGTGCTACTAGAAGCAGTTGTTCGCTCCGAAAACCTTAGTGTAAATATTGTATAGTGTACTTTTGCTTTTGCTTTAGCTCCAATTTTAATCAGCATTTCCTTGTTGTGCACACTCCAAGATTTCTTCCTACTTCTTCTCTATGTACATCACATACTGGCATAACATCATGACGTTGACAAGAAAGAAACTGGAGGAGGGATGAAGACTGCTGTGAGTGACTACTACCACTGCTGTCGCTGGTGAAAATATCTCTCTCTGCGTTTACAGTAAATAATAGAGGAAGAAAGTATGATAGGAAAGGCAGAGTCATTCTCGCCTAGTCAGTAGTCAGTCATCATGAAGTGTGCCATCAGCTTTTTGTTCATCACCTGAAAGTAACAAAAAATAGTGTCATTTTTGCCGGAATATGCATTATACCAAGTATTCTCAAAAGACAAACTTCGTCAACTCTTTCAACGCTTCACTCAATGATGACTTCAGTCTTGAATCTTGATCCACTTTACTTACATTTCACTCGGCCTTACATACATATAATATATATTTCAAAGTTTGAGATGGTTCATACTCTATAGTCTTAGCGGAGCAGAATGAAATGAATGAAAGTGATATTCAACGGCTGTTGTTCGTAGTATTGTCAGAGTGAATCTCCAAGATTCTTTTGAGTTTTCCCAGGGCGAAGTCAGTCGTTCGTGTAGTCTTTCGTTACATGCGATACACTCAAAAGCCGCAATATTTGGCAGTAAAAAAGTTTCTCCTCCTCAAACAACATGTATATATGTTACTTGATATGCGACTGTAACATGTGTCTGTTTCCTCTTTGATACCGGCTCATTGCCTAATCGGAAAAAATTAAATTTTGACAAAGTTTTACTAGTGTTTGACTTGGCTACTACGAAAAGAAGGAGCTGCACGAGTGAGTGATGCTGGTTTTGAAGTATTAACTTCGAGCATTCTAACAAAAGCGTTTTTTGTGTGCGTTCTTTGTTTAAGAAGAGTGTGGGAATCAGGAATAAACCGAGGAAAAGTGAAAGTGAGCAACGATAATCACATGGGGCGGTCCATCAACCAGCACAAAAAAAGTCGTCACGCGTCAGTCACTAGTTTGTCCATGAGATTGTCGAATGCGTAAACGAGAGGGAAAGTGGATCACAACACAAGAGTTATCTCTAATAATCGCATCTTACGCTTGAGGAAGAACGAATACTATACGTGTCTCTCTGAGACTCACATCTGGTGTCACACTAACTTTTCTTTTTACGTAATCTTCAAAGGGAAACTCGAAAACTAAAGGAAAATGTGGCTTCACCAACCACAGCGAGAAAACTTTAATCCAAGCCTATAGGTCGACTTCGGCAGGCATTTCCTTTGCTCAAGGGTATTCCCAATGTTTGACTATCTCACTTTGACTAATGTCATTTCTTCCTCCTGCTAAAAAGTCGGAAAAAGCTTTCATATAGATTTCTCGTCTTTGGTCTTAGTTTGTATTGCAAAAAGGCGAAATTTTCATCTCCTACAAACTTTCACCAACGAAATGTCATATACTCTTGGGGTTAAGAGAATCTATCATGGTATACACAGAAGGGAGAGCATATCAATTTCCTTGTCCTCATTTTGTGAAATACGATTTTCAGAGAAAACACTCCAAATTCATTTCCTTGAAATATGCTTCCAGTTCTCATGTATTCCGTAAATTATTCCAATTTCACCAAAAACATTAAGATAAACCTAAACGTAGGAGAAATCTAGTACCCGACAGAATTTTGTTTAAGTTTATAATGAAATTAGAAGCTCTCAAAGTTTCACTTCATATCCAGTATCATATTTTTTCCAGGAAAATGGCAATAAAGTGCAAAGCCACCGGAAGTCAGGTTTGTTTGTTTCCCCTAGTGCATCTTGTTGGAAATGAGTTGGACCAGCTGCAGCAGCAGAGATGAGTTCGGGTAACTCAAGTGGATCTGCCAGCTTCTTCAAGGTATAAATACATACACAATTATTACTCCCACGATCAAGTTTTGTCTGAAAAGTTAATGCATGCAAGTATATTAAAATCCTAGGCATAGGAATCATGTATATGTCTGCACCGACAGATGTTTGTTTTCTTCATTCTCCCCACCATAAGTATTATGTTATTACATTTGAAAAAGTTCCTATTGAATTTCCCATATCTTCCTCGTCCGCCCTCGATGAGCTTGATGACCCAGAAAAAAAGCAGAGAGGAAGTTGTTTAAAAAGCCATTTCCATGCAAGACCCACATTTTCTTCCTCGTCTTCCCTTTACTTTCCGACAACGTGATAAGGCCACAACTCTGGGCAGCGTAAAAAACGTAACGTGTCGTAGTCGTACGTACGGTGTTGGTAACCCAACCACAAGACATTACGAGAGCAGTAAAACGGTATATTTTTAGGCTTTTATGTATCTCTTGCTCCACTACTATTAGCATTATGATTTTCCATTTGCCTTGAACAGAATTACTTCTCCGGAGTAGTATGAGTGAGCGGGAGTAAAGCAGGTAAATATGGGAATGGGATTATAACAGGCTAGTAAAAACCCTGACTAGTATAGTATCCAAAGCTGATGGACTTAGCAGAGGAGACATAATATAACGTTGGGTTAAAATGTGCACATGCATTCACGCTGACTTTTACCCGAAGATGAGGATTTAGGACTTTGGGATAGGATGTGTACACCATAGCAAAGGAATGTGTAAAAGGGAAAAGTGCGAGAGCACCACCCACAATATATTACATCATCGAATAAGTCAATCGTCATAATCATTGACTCGGAGGTTTTTTTGTTTGTAGTGGGATTAACCATTATCCTCAGTGAGATGATATAACGTGCAGCGAAGTGTTACGTGCACCACGCACGAATTATTCCCGTGTGTGTGTGTAACACCGGTAAAATGAAAATGTTTTTCTCCATTCCACTTCCCCTTGTGGTCTCGCCGCTTTCCCTATCGTCTTCTTCCTTTTTAGCTTTCTGTGGGGAGTTGAGTTGGTGGGGCTGATTTTTTGAGGAGTGTGTACTGTACTTCTACATTTACAGTTATAAAATGAAAGCACAGACGGCCCTGTCACTACCGATTAAGGCCTTCTTATAAATGCAGCCGTGCAAAAGATGAATATCTTATTAAATTTGACATGTGGAAAGTAGGGATTTACTTTTGTAACTTTTTTCCTCTCTCTCTCTCCATGCTGCTGCTTTCCCTCAATAGTTTATTTCCGTGGCAGGACGATTTATATTTTCCAGCGGTTATAAACCGCAAAATGTCTACCACTTACTGGGCATTGTGAGGGTGCTCTCGTGAAACGGTGCAGAATTGAGTGCATTCATTGTACTCATTTTTATATTGATGCCATTTACACGTATCCGCTACACGTTCTCCCCGTTTCCTCAACTTTTTATCGCCTTCTCCGAGTAACAAATGGGGCATTGTGTTAGAATGAGAAAGTGAGTGAGTGCATAAAAAAAGAAATTTTCTGCGACTCTGTTCATTAATGCATATAAAAACAACGTGGCAAACAAAACGTATGTATATAGCCTAGACTAGACTCACTCATCAGTAGGTACCCTTGCTTTTTTCCACTGCAGACAAAAGAAACAGAAACTCAAGCAAAAGGTTTTTTTGGGAGAAGTCGCTCAATCTGGGAGTGCATGAGGTTTCCTCTCTCTGAAACTTGGAATAATAAAAAAAAGTATAGACATACATATGCCCACTACACTTTACGCTATGATTATTGGGTAGGGAAAAATGTAAAACTACGACCGGACTCCACTATTGATATTGCCATTAGTTCAACTACGGCATATGAATGTCTCTCCCTTTTTCCTCTGTGTCTCTTTTCTTCGATGTCGTGTGAACGTAGTAAGTAAGTATGTGCGGCACACGACCGTGTCGCAGTTTCCTCATTTACCATATGCCTTTTTACTATGTCACTATCCTTCTAAAACTCTCTCTCTTCGTTTGGAAAACTCATTTGCAAGAAATTTCGATTTTTCCTTTTAAGCGACACATTCTCCGTAAGTGAAATGCATGGTGAAGTTGAGGAATGGAGAAAGAAGGAGCGAATGAACTGTGAGGAAAGTTGTGTAAAAAAGTTTCCTATGCCAAATGTGTTATTGTGATTCTTTCCGGGCTAGTTTCACTACGTGTGTATCACTACTTCTATTTTTTACATTGGCAGAGTGAGAATGAGTAAAGAGAATGGCTGAGGTCTAAAGTATAGCACGTAAGTATTTATGTATTGTATAAGTGAATATTCATTTTCGCAGCTTTCTTTGAATCGGTCTTTGATTACATTTTATGCTTCTGTCGTGCCCGTCGTCTATTCTCCACACTCACTTTTTTACACTTAACGTAAAGCACTCACACTGCTTTCACTAATCCTTATTTATTTACACACAAAAAGTTGGAAAACGAAGATTTAACAAGTCACATTGTTTACTCTTTATGTATGCATGCGAGCCGAACGAGCTCCAGCCGGGGAAAAACATTTTCTCTCCGTGGATTCCCTCAATTACCTTTTCTGTATATGGTGGCCTGACATGTTTTTCTCTCCACCCATGTATCATTCGATGGGAAACACAGCGAGTAAGGGACTGCATATAACAGATTTTAATTCGGTTGTGCACTCATTTACATCAACTCACTCACAGCCTAACAATGAGTCCGCATTGTAATCCTCCTTAGTGCCAAAATTTCAGCACTGCTGGGATGAGTAAGTAAGTAGTTTGTTGAAACCTTAAAATTCCAAGGAAAAAACTATTTGCCTGAGAGAGATACAAGGAAAGCTTTTAAAATGCACAAATGATCCAAATTTGTATAATTTACTGTCAGTAGTACACATACTTGCTATCCTAGAAAATCCAGTTCAAAAAAGGAAAAGCTGGCTTAGGAAGGAGTTGAATTATTTCATAAAAGGAAAGTGTTCGTAGAGTTAGAGTATACTTTCTCGGAAGAAAGTCGTATCGTATCACTTTATGTATTGGCTAAAAAAATTCTCCAGGCTCAGTTTGCAGAAGATGGGAAAACTTGTCAAAACTATATTTATGTGGACATGACTTGTTAGCGGAATCAAGTTTCAAATGAAGTGCACCATATTTATTGCTGACATGCTCAAAGAAACCTATATAGCCACTTTTCCCACAGCGTTTCCTTCCTTCGTGCTGTAGAACACGATTGGAAGGAAGAGAGGTACGGTCAATTGACCGTGAAGAGTTTTAGTAATCTGGAAGCGTGCGATTTGATGTAACACTTGATGTAGTGTTACATCATTACCCCCACACAAACACGCTGGTTTGAGAGAGAGAACATCTCTTACTTCTAACGCACGGAAAATTTGTGTACTTGCAAACCTTGGGAAATATAAATGTTCTTTGAAATATAAAAGCGTGTGCTCGGAAGGAGTTTCACGTTCGCCGTGATCAACTTAATTGACTAGTGGCATCAGCTGCTATTTATTAGAGCTTTCACAAAGCAATTGCACACCAAATCATTATACCTCAGTCCTTGAATGATTTTCTTGGGAAATGGAGCATAAAAATTCCTTAGGGACTCATCTTTATTTTAGATTTTTGCACAATGTGGCTTGTAGCGACCATCTACAACCTACTCAAGACACGTATATGATTGGTATTGTTATCATCTATCCTGTCTTGTGTTCAATACACTGAAGCGTTATTATGATGAAATATTGATTGTATCGATACATTGTATCAGAATATTTGATCTACAACTATAGCTGACAGTTTTACCATTTCTCTACTAATTATGTATATATATGTTCTTCAATTTATCACGAACTATAAAGAACATAGATTTATATAAAACTATCGTGAATTGTAATTGGTTCATTAATGCAAATGTGTGTAAATATATATAGTCTTGTATCCGCTTTGGACAATAAAGACCGAAATACATGGTGTAGATATGTAGTATATTTTCAAAACATGCAATTTTTCGAAGCTTGCTCGTTTCTAACCCTTTTTCCTATTTAAGTATATGAGTTTTCGCCTGCTTGTGTGATCATTGTCTAACACCTACTTTCTCTATCAAAATTAATAAGTTTTATATACACCTCCGAGGTACTAATGGCATGTTTGCTTGTAGTGTTCAAATAGCTATCCCTACCACTACCACCCAGTTTTATACTGGATGAAGTTGTTATGCTCGAATTACAGTAAAAACGTTATTTGCATAGATCATGAATATGTTAAAACATGACATTGTTCAGGGTTGCTTTCGTGCAAAAAATAAGCTTCTCTCTATCTCTCTGGACTGGTAGTGAGCATATGAGATTTTCGTATTTCGGTTCTTTTACAACGTACTCAAAAGTTAAAGGTATATGTATGATATCCTCATTTCCATCATTGCGTTACCCCAACTGCAGAATAAGTATGAAGGAACAGTGTGTACAAGCGTGTCACTCGTTTAGATTCATCTCGTAGAATTTTCATGACGACATCACGGTGATGGTGATGACTATGAAGCTACTACTACAACGGTGCTGTGAAGTATTTTTTGCACTCATTCTCTCCTCTTTTGAATGCATGACTGCACGTGGAAAAATGGCGTTGGCATTAAGTGTGCAATTCATATTATATCCTCATCTCATTGTAGTTCCAGGAACATCGTTTATTTTTACAACACTTTCCCGTTACACCATCACACTACACAAGGTCTAAGCAAGGGAACAGCATATACTTCATCATAGCGAGAGAAAAAGTTCGTTTACGTTTGTACAAATAATTTAAGCACGGTTTGCTCCGTGCTTATTAAAGCGAAAGAGTGCTTTGGTTTTTTGGGTCTGGATTGGACTCATCATCGTGGGGAAATCCTCCAGGGATTTTTACTCTAAATATTCTTTTGTTCGTGTTTCTATAATCTCCGGAAAAGATGGGATTGGTATTATTATGTTTTTATTATTTCGCAATGATAAAGATATGTTAACAGCAGAGTTACTCGCTATTTCGATCACTTTTGTGCATATATACACTTAATGAAATCTTGAAAATCTCTATCTCGCTCCTGATGATAAATTGACTCGAAGCGAAAATCAAGTTTTTATATTACACAACTACTTGTTCATTCAGAAAAATAGGTTGATCCAAACATTACATTTTGAAGAAGACCTCCATTTGTTATTCCCAAGCAATATGACTCCATATAGTTCTGAGATAGTCGTCCAGCCTCCCAGTTGAAATAGTTCTTTTTTTCGGTTATCTTCCTTCATTCCGTTGATATCTTCAAATGCTTTGTGTGCAGAGAAATACACATATATACGAGATTTTATACTTAGCGGTAAGATCACATGAAACAAATCTCAGGACATGAAATCACAAGGGATTTGCAAAGGGACATGTAATATTGTTCTTCAAGTGTGGCACACATTATGGATGCTCGGCGAGCCTGTCTTTTGCAATATGTTGTATCTGCTTTTATGTCATTTCTTTAAATGTACAATGCACAGAAAAGGATTTTTGCTAGATAGTTTCTATCTGCGAGAAATAATACGATGCGATGCGATGCCGATGGCACTACATCTAAAACCCAAGTTTACAAAAAGAAAAAAAAATATGACGGGGAATGTATAAACGCTTGGGAGAAAGGTCATTCCTTTGGTGGCTCGTGGTTTTGAAGGAGTAAAGAACCTCGACTTGCTATAAAGCGTCGAGCGAACATTTTGGAACTGGTATTGCTGTTGCTATTTTTGTAGAAAAGGAGAGGGTGAACATGAAAAACTGTTCTTGAATAATGGAAATATATGATATAGAATATGATATGAATCAAATGTATGTAGTTGAATTGCCATTTTTAGTGTCTATTATATTACACCCATTTATTTAAATTTCCTACTACTCAACTTCAAGTTGCGAAAGGTGAGCATGAGCAAAAAAGTACGGTAATGTCCTCGAATACATTTTTTTGTCTAATTTAAGAATAAAGGAAGCGAAAAGGTAAAATATTCAAGGCTTTCGTAAGGATGGTAAAAAATGGTAGATAATTCTCGTGTTTCAGAATTGAGACAGCTATTATGGACATGTCATAAATCATTCTCTCTTCTTATTATACGTCGCTCATATAAGTACATACTTCTACTCCGTGAGAGGTGAAAGGGGAATATTGCAGTCTCAGTTCGTAGCGACGATTCAAAAGCGAAGAGCAAGGAGAATGTTTCTCCTTTATAACTTTAACATTGTAATAGAAACGAATTAATTAGAGCGTAGGGTTTTTAGTGTGGGCTATTTACAGATATTGCAAATATATAGACTAACTGTATTTCCAAAAAATAGAGCGAGTTAAGGTCCTTGTAAGTTTTCAAGTGCATTATAGAGCCTGCGTTGGTATCCGTGAGACCATCCATAAGATGCTCTAAAAGAGGCGGTTGCCTCCAAATCTGTTTGAATTTTGCGAGCCACATTTTGAAGGTCTATTTCAGTAAATTCTGCGTCATCTAAAATTTTGGTGAAGAACCATTTTGTGAGCACTACTTCCATTTGTCCACCGACGGGCTTGCGGCCTCCTCCAGCTTTCGTTTTCCTCATTGGATTTTCTTGACCAATGTTATCTGGTGTTGCAAATAAATAAAAGCGTATTTGAAATGTTAATTGTTATAAAATGACATTCGCTTTGAATAATGAGAGTACCGATCTCCTCGCTTCGCTTCATCCATTTATATATAGATCCTTTTCTTATTTGATATCGAGTGGCAGCGGCATTCACACCATTGGTACGTGCGAACGCAATTACTTCACTCTTGAACCCGTATGTTACGTGAGGAGCCATTCTCCACTCTATACTTTTCCGTTCGTAGATGATCAGTCAAGATTAGGAAGTAAAGAGCAGTTAGCTTATCTCGTCTCTGTCTTTAGTAATACCGGCAGGATGAGTTGCCAACAAAATATTGTGCTATTTTTTCAGAGTATAAAGAAGAATCAAAGTTCCAAATTTTTCCAGAAACACTCCTCCAATTCCCGACTCAATTCCATGGATATCTTTCATTTCATGCATATCCCTTGTCCAGCGCGATGTAGTGCAATGCTCTACAATCTTCCTCCGATAACATTGACAACAATCAAAGTCAACTCTAAAATTAGTATTTTTATGCTAGAAGAAGTTAAGGTTATCTTCTTAAGGTTTGGTTTCTAAGAATATAATGACATGCTAACATGTGTATACTTTGTCCTATGTCGATGTTGCAGACATATAATGCTGCGTGATATTCCAGAATCGAGATGGCTATTACGGACATGTCATAAATCATTCCCTTCTTCTTTTCTTATTACATCAGTACCTAGCTCATCCATGCCATTTCTCCTCGTGAGAGGTGAAGGATGTGTGGCAGTCTCAGTTTGTAGCAACAATTCAAAAGCGAGTTACAAAGGAACACTTTCTTTTGAATAGTTTTAACATTGTATTAGAATGGGAATATGAACAGAATGATCGCAAAATGGAATCCTATATAACAAGAAGAAATGTAAGTTCTCTGAGCCACCACCAACTATCTCATTTCCTCCTCTCTTCCGCCATTCTTTTGTATCCCTTCTCTTACTTGTTTTTTTCCTGTCACGGTCACACACGCCAAAAAGTGCGTTAAAGTGACGGTTTTCTCTTCACATGATAGGCAGAAGCAGAACCGTCTGGTTCAGTTGAATATCAGTGGAATATAGACACTTTATAACAAAATCCTCATATACTTTTACGCGAAACGAATGAATAGAAATACATAAATATGAGGGGATAAAAGTTTTTTGTCAAACTACCACAAAACAATTTTTACTTCTGTTTACGGTAAATCGGATGTCCTCATTTCCCAAACTTCTTAGCTCATCCTTTGTTGCTCATCTATAGAAAAGTTTCTGTCGACGATTCTTCATCTATCTTCGAAACTCGTCCACATACAAACGCAGTTGACATGACATGGCGTCTAGTCTCGGTGACAAATGTGTTTTTGATTTCACACGGTTCGTTTCTTACATTTCCTCTTTTTGTATGTGGTTTGTAGGTGACCCTGTCCATCAGGAAGGATGGCGAATCGTTACCAGCCTACATGAAGCAAGATGGACAACGCTTTAAACTACCGAGAACGCTCAAATTGGCTGTTGATACAACTTATAGGGTGGACCTTTCCTTTAAGCCGCCTCAAATTCTATCGTAAGTGCAAAAAATACGTTTTTCCTCACTCTTTCTCTCTCGTTCCCCCGACATAACTTCATAAGAATAACATTATATTATGGATAATGGAACTTATTATTTTTTAAACGGAAGAGTGCGTGGTTACATGAATTGCAAGCATCATCAACTTTCACGGCTTAACCTTGCCAAAATGCTCCTCTGCTGAAGGGTTAGCGAAGCAATCATCGCTGAGCTTGTAGCAATAAAATGATTGATGAGAGCATACACTCCTCAAGGAAGTCAGCGTGTCAGTCATCATTAGGCTTGTTACACATGACGATTCTAGCGAATAGAAACTCCATCCTTTGTTCTCCCAATATTTTTGCGAAGAAAAATAATGTTTACTTGTGGAATGATGGCCATTATTTTCCACTAAAAGTCATACTCACCACCGGGTGGAGTTTCTTTTTCTTGTTGGAGACAAAAAGGCTCTACGATTGTGTAGGAGTGGCACCGAAAATGAAAGGTTGAGCAAGCAAAGTCACACAACACACATCATTCAAAAAAAGAAGAAGAGAAAAAGTTTCTCGGCACTTTTCTCAAGAGTCACAGCGACCACCACGACATGGTTGTTTCCCCTCATTTCTTCTGTCATGATGAAATACTAGCTTGTATATTAGAGAAAAGCACGTGTTACTACACAAACTGGAGAGGCTACATGTGTCTAATATGTCTAGTCAGAGATTGAGGGGATCGTTTATGCAACTGTTTCTATATATCTGAGCGAGAGAGTATGTGCTATAAACTTAAACCGTCAGAAAAGAGAAAACTCCTCTACAATTTCTCTTACACACAAGGGCTTGGTGTAGTAGTACAGCTCGCTCAGGAAAAAAATTGTAAAGGGCAAGTGACTGAGGTGATTAATGCGATTTAGGCATTTTTCCGAGTAGCAACTTTCTCTTGTATGTAGCCGCCTTTCCCTCCTTAACACTTAGAGAAAATGCGCTCGTTTGATCCTACTCCTTTACTATTTACATATACCTAGCCATTTTATATCGTTGTATAAAGGTTCCTTGTCCCTATAAAACTATAAGGTTAGTAAGGTAAAAGGGGAGAAGAGGTCTTGGATGTGGACTAAATATGGACGATTAGATTATGGCTTCGGGTTAAATGATGATGTCTGGATTGAGCTGAATGTGCTCTGCTAAAAGACTCCTTTTTTCTTAAAGCATGCACAAATTTATTTTAATCCTGGAGAAAAAAAGTAGAGCGAGTGAGCACTCAGTAGTGACGTAGCGTTCAAGAGGGAGAGAGAAAAAAACGAAGCACCCGACGTGAATGGATCATCCATCCATGGAACTCCTTGAGGAGTAAGAAGGGCTGATTTCCTCCCCGTTAGCTGAGCTATCGGAATGTTGAATGTTACTTCCTTTTCCTATCCTCTATCTAAAGGCTTTTCTCTCATCTCACTTTTTTTCCGCTCACTCCCCCCGATGCCAACTTCGAGGATGCTTAATATGTGTAATGGAAAATCACAAGAGAATAGCTAAAAACAGAGCTATTTAGTTTTGGCGAGAAGAGTTCTTCACTTTGCCATGTTTTCTTAGTACAAAAAGAGCATTTTCGTAGCATTCTCAAGCAGACTCCGTATTCGTCTTCGACTTCGATATCCAATGACTCATTGCTACTACTCCGCATTCAGTATAATAAACAAAATACCTTCTTCGTTCGTCTTTATTGTGTGACATGAGACTACATATATTTCATCCTGGAAGTAAATGGTATCACATATCCCAGGTTTTTTTCACGAGAAAGCAGACTAAACCTAAGTTGTATAACAGTAACATTTTCTTTGAAGAAAAAAACGTCCGATATTTCAGGGTATTTTTTGTTGGTAGCAGAGCGAAAAATGTGGCAGTAAACGAGCAACATACGAGTCAAGAACATCTATCGTCTTTCCTGTCACCAAGAGATTGTTTGTAGGTCCCTTCAGGAGACACAACACGAACCAACAAACCTTTTTCCAGTCGAACTTTTTATGGTCGGCTATTTCTGTTTTGCAGTGTTTATTTGGGGAGCACATCTTTACCGGTACCACTCAAGTGGGCTGAAAATTTATGTGGAATTATATATTTTGTATGGGCCGTTTATGTTTTTTATCATTTGCTACTTGAAACGTTGACGCAATGCCGTAAACAATGTATGACCCTGCTTAAAGTCAGGAGGAATGGAACCTTTCATGCCAGACTGACTGTAATCAACGAGAACGACATAACATAAATAGGCTTCTGCTCACTGGTGACACGTTTGAGTTGTGGGTCGCATACCTTGTGATTTGTATTACTTGAGACCTAAGCGATCCTTCCGAAACCCCCAATCGCTTCTTATTTGAACTGACCCGACGCGACACTTTCTAAGCTCGCTGGTTTTCCATTCGCCAGCATTACGAAATTACGTAATCCAGAATGGTAAAGATCTGACTTATAACATACTGTTTAACAGTTAAGAATCCGTTGTACTAAGATATGTTCTTACATCAGTCTGAAAACCACCTACAAAATTGCGTGGGTTGTCTGCTACATCGAATTGGGAAAACCGGAACAAACATTTTGCTTACGCTTGGGAGTTTATTCAAGCTGAGGAAGTAGTTGTGACTTATTCACGCACTTCGTATGCTTTCCCATATGAGTTGATAATAACAAATCCCCACTGCTAAAGAAGAAAAGTTCAATCAGTCTTTTTCATCGCGGAGCTTGTGTCTAACGGTAACTTCTGCTAAGAAGCACTAGAAATGTATCACATTGTCGTGTATGTTTTCTAGTATTATTTGAACTAGGAAGAAATGATGCCATCAAGATCGGATCATTTACCTAAACCTTTATTATTCTTGCTGGGACTCATTCCGTCGTATAGCCTTAATGCTCCTCTGAGTCAAGGTGTGGAGAGAGAGAAAAAGTTCCATTATTCCGAATGTTTCATTCATCCACTCCTTCTTGAATCCAATCTCTTAAGGAAGCAAGCGCTCGCAGCTCAAGCTACCGTAATATTTATTGCCGCATACACTTTCATTTGTTTGTTAACTGGTGTAGTTCCAAAATAAAGTTGTGCCCGTAAAAAACTGCGGGACATTATTGCAAATTTTCAATACCAGATAAACCAGATTGTGGTAATAAAAATCACGAGGAAAGGAAATGGAGGAAGTGACCAGCACACTTTCTTCTATATTTGCGCCACAAATGTACTTTGATATTAAGCAAGGAGGAAGGAAAGAAAGCGAAAATGATCTTCATTTAGGCAATGTCTCTCTGCCTCCGGCCTCCACCTTATAGATTCAGAGAAAACAACCCTTCACATTGAAGCTCAAAAGGGTCATTGTGCCAACACACGACACTGGAATGCCAAACAACATGCAAAAGTTTTCTTCTTTCAACTCTCCACATCTACACGGTACACTTTGGCAAAGAAACGTTACAGGATGTCATGCATGATATGCTAAAAGGTCCTCACGGTGTATATATATTCAAGCATTATTTTCTACCTGCGTGACTGCCATTTTCTGTTGTGTTGCGTATTCTTCTTCGTTTTTGCTGCTTTTATGTGTGCATTTGAAAAAGTGGAAATATATGTTTTTGATCCAGGATTCCCATAAAACCCACTAAGAATATAATGTACATGGATGTGAGTAAAGTAAGTGGAGAAATGGTGGAATATTATATGGAGCTTTGGTGAGCTACTGAAGTGAAAGGTGTGTAGCTTATAAAATATGGTCTCCCTGACTTTGGCAGACTGAATTAAGTCAAACAGCGTGTATGCGAGACTACGTAAGTGAGAGCAGGAGAGCGAGAGAGCAAAGGTTTGGCTCCCATTTTTAGACGAAAAGGAAACAACGCCTCGGTCAATAATGCCATTTTCAACTAAATCTTTTTTAACATCACGAGCAGTTGCATCCCGTCCCTGCTACTTTCTCAACTAGTGCACATGCTAAACCATGTAAGAGATACATAAATGTGGGGGGAAACGTGGTCATTTATATATATATTCCCATTGTACAGAGTTGCACACTCCAGCTTGTCCAGTTCACTTTGTTTTTCTCTATGGGAAATCTTCATCGACTGACTGCTGACGTACCCAATTCACGAACCCAACCTTGCAACGAAAGCATGCAGCAATATTCTTGGAATAATATTTTCCAAGTTTAGCACAAAGTCTGTATGAAACCACATTTCCATATGTCTCGACCTGAGCACACAGCAAAAGTATCATTAGCTACCCTGACTGAGCTCTGTACGAGAACATGGAAAAAGATGGAAACTGAAACAAAAGCTAAGCCGGCGGCGGTGAGCTTTTTACGCACCATCAAAAAGCAAACAAGAGTTTCTCTTGTTTTCTTTCACCATACAGCTTTCCGCATAAAGATCCAAAATTCAAACTGTAGTACTAAGTATTAACATTCCCAACTTTAGAGAGAGCAAAACTTGTGTTACTTCCTTGTTTGAGGATTTTAGGAATCATCTTGACATTTTGTCTTCTCTCCTTCCTCACACAAGTTCGGTATCATTGTAGCAAAAAAGTGTGGTATGTCGGTCGGTATGTGGCATGTGTGGTTCACTCCATCTGATATTCCATTTCCCATTTTTAGTTCCTCGTCTTGCCCCGCTTGCTTTGCTCGTAAACACACGCTACACAACCCATTCCACTTTCTTCCCATTACGGAATATTTAATGCTTCAGCTGCCCTTCCTTCCTCTCCTGGTCATTATGTATGTATTATAGAAAATCCGTAGAAAGCTCCTTTTACTACCGCTGGAAAAACTCGGAATGAAGAAGGAAATAGGAAATACAGATAAACTTTTTGCTATCTCTCCAGAAACGAAAGTGGTTCAGGATAAGATAGCCTGCTGTACATATTTTCCGCGTTGAACTAGACTGAAACTAACGTAAGTTTAACGCGTAAATGCACAGTGACGGTTGTAATCAGAGAAGAATATTTTTTACAAGTTTCCCATGTTGGCTTCAGTTGCAATCGTAGTGATGTGGCTGGTGCCTGCGTGGATATTTAGAAAATAAGGGGGAAAGTACATATAAGGAAAGGTTTATTGTCTATCATGTGTGTTGGATTGTGGAGCCGTGGTAGTATCATCATCATTTTGATGCATCCGGCCAAGATGGATCCCGCGTGATAGGAAGTATTTTTTTTGTCTTGGTCTGGTTTTATCGTTTTCGCCAAAAAATTTGGCGCTTTTCACAAGACAACTAAAAATAACCGAAAAATACGTGAACAGACCGAGTAAACCTCAGGGAAACGAAGTCGTTCGGGGAAAATGGAGTCATTTCAATTGATGTACCTTTTTACGCAGAACACAGATTCGCGCATTGTGTTTTCAGAGCAAGTCATCCAATGCCCAAAACATCCACACAAACAAATATTGTCCACATTATGGTTTCATGTGCAGGGAGAGAAAAGGCAACAGAATGTAGCCCTTTCCTGCTTATCTTAATCCTATTGACAAGGAATGAAAGGGGAGGATTGAGGGCTACTGGAGATTTTGAACAAGTTTTACCGCATGTTTATGTTTAGAGATCGAGATTTTTTTATCCAGTATCTTTCACGTCTGACTTTTTTCTCACTCCATTCGTATCTTACGAAACAAGCCCTTTCCTGAGAGGATCGTTAAGGTTGCTAGATCTCTGAAATTACTCTCGTGATCTAACCGGTTAACTATTCATGAGACTATATGGACCAACCCACGATTGCATCGTACACAGCGCAGTGAGGTGTACGAAGAAGAAAGTAAAAGAATCTATGCAGGAGGTGCCGTTGTTGAATGGTAAAAACGTATTCGAAAAAGGATTGCGTTTGTGTTTTTTGCGATAATAATATTGCTTTGGCTTTCAGATCAGTCTTCTTTCGTACAAAGAGTCATGAATTTTTTAAAAAATTCTTTACATCTTAACCCACTTTGATATACAAGAGATTCGATTGAAAGGAATATTCCGTTGTTCAAGAACGAAAAATCTTAAACATGATTTCGTAAGCGCAGTTTTGGGAAGTAAAAACGGAAATTTTTTGTCATCGGTATCATTATTATTGTAGTCGTATGAAAGTTTGCATGGCACCGTACCACTTCTGTTTGGAACACATTTTGGAGAAGAAATGGAATACAATACAAATTCGCAATACATACTAGCAAACACCAGCAGATTACATGAATTAAAAAGTAGCAAAATGTGATCGTGATTTTAATTGTGATCGACCTTACTAAATTACCATCACATGCCACTTACCTACCCCCTCTCAGTGCTTCTTCTTGCCAGATAACTACAATAGGATGCTGGAGAAACTACCACCACAATACAATGAAAAGAGAAGAAAGTTGTTTGAGAGGCAAAGTAACGATATTTCCCCAGTGTATTTATTTACATTTTACATGCTGACTCATTACCTAAACGAAATTACAGGGGAATGGCATATGAGGACAAAGGAAACGCATTTAAAATCACCATACAGTTTAGGATATGGGTGAAAGTTTTGGGGACGGTATGGTGAGTGGTAGTATAATGTCAAAACGTAATAAAGAAGTGATGGCATGATCGCGTATGATAATAATATGACTGAGATTTAATGTGTGTGAATAAAACTTGGTAACATTGGAAAAAGAAAGAGCGAACAGAAAATGAGAACAGAATTCCAGGTCGTAAAAGCATGTTGTTATAAAAAAGCTCACAACGAACGATACAACAATGTTTGTATAAATTATTTAATATTTTATACACAATGAGGAAAGCGTAGGAAGGAAAAACTGTTCATGTTGGACAAGATGAACATGAGCGAGTGTATGCAAACTGAATTTTTGTGAGCACATGCATTAAAGTGGTATAATAGCATAGTGCAAAAATGTGACTGTCTGTAAGCATAAAGAGTGAACTATTATTGTTATGTTGTTAGTATTATGATTATTATATTGTTTGCTCCATGCTTCTATTGTGACTTTCCTCTCTCTCTCTCTTTCTCTTCCTCGTAATGATTTTTCATGGCTTATCAGAAAGTCGCCCGTGTTTTGGTTACACGCGAATTTCTTTAAAAGTTTCGCTTTTGTGTCAAGTTTTAATTGGGTTTGCATACTTTTGGATGACGTAAGTAACTGGGAAGTGTTTAGAACTTTTTTCCACGTTGTCGGAGGAGGTATGTGGCATGTGGAAACAACCCAAAACTCAAAGTTTCCTCGTTGACCTTTACTTACAATTAATTAGAGCAGAAAGCAAAAGTTTTGACTGAAGAAGAGAAAATGTGACGGCAGTGTTACAGATTTCAGTTGAACAATCGCAGATCTGATTTAATTCTTGGTTGCTGTTCTATAGTTCTATGCACACAAGTAAAATGATGGACATCATTTTTGAGGATGATGGATGCCCTCCCTGTGTCTAACACTCTAACATCAAAGGAAGCGCCGGCATATGCTTTTAATCTCATATACCGTCACACTCTACATAAAGTCCCATCATGTACCAAAGACAGTAATAAATCTGTTTGTGATCCTTAGATGTTTCCTTTGTAGTGCCTCTAATTTCAATTTTCAAACATGCATTCTACCCTCCCCTATCCATTTTAAAAGTACATTTTAAAAAGTCGTGAATCCTGAGGGAGTCAAGTATTTTGTATACGAAACACCGCGACCACACCGACCCCGACACCCAAGGGAATTCACACACATATCAATTAACTCAAAATAAAAACTACAGACGCACATAGCCTTAATATATTCCCTATCATCAGGTTTTTAATTACTAATTGCACTCTATTTATTCTTTGTGGTACCTCCGTAAATTTATGTACATGTGGCGAGTAGTGAGGTTGAATGTCTAAATTATTAATGGTTCTGCGGTGCTTTGAATTCAAGAGAAATAAACCATATTAACACGATATAAATTCGTATCGGTAGATTTCGACCCCCCGAACAAATCACCGCAAACAGAATTTAAAAATTCCTCTCCGTTCAAAAGTTATGCGGTGTACAGGATTTCACGATTTCAAACTTTCCTCCCCCGTGGGGAAGTGGAATGACAGATTGGTCTAATATATTGCTCATGTCGAGCCTTCGACCCCCTGAACAAATCTCCGAAGACAGAATTCAAAAATTCCTCTCCGTTCGAAAGTTATGCGGTGTACACGAAATCATGATTTCAAACTTTCCTCCCCCGTGGGGAAGTGGAGTGACCGATTGGTCTAATATCTTGCTCACGTCATGCCTTCGACTCCCTGAACAAATCACCGAAGACAGAATTTAAAAATTCCTCTCCGTTCGAAAGTTATGCGGTGTACACGAATTTGATTCGGACGGCCGGTCAGACAGACATTGCGAATTTATACAAGTATCTACCGATACTTAATAATGTTCGTTGAAGTGCACCAACCTGAGATGAAAGCTAGAGTGAATTACTTTTCCTGTTTTTGTGAACCATTAATGGATATCCAGTCTCGAAGTAATGTTTTGGTCCAACCAAAAAAACTAGCCACAGAATAATTCAAGTATTCGTACTAGGTTTAATAGTTTGCATTTATTTGCCCTACCTAGTTGACCAAATATAGCTGACTCAACTGGATATATAATTATAATGTGCGATGAAATGTTATGTGAAAGTAGGTTTAGGGATGTTGAATACATTTCCAAATATCCGAATCAGCTAATTTTTGCATGCGCCCAGCAAATAAATTAACAACGAACCTCTCAAGGTATTAATGAAATAAATTCCTAACATTTTATACGTTTTATGCAGGTAGACTCTCAAACATTAGTCATCGCCAGTATCGTTGGCCAAGTGTGCTCAACTCAAACACATAGTATTTGCACGCTTGCGTTCTTCCCGAGAAAAGCAATACACTTTCTGTTATTAAGGGGGGGTGGTTACCATACCATAGAGTACCATAAAGTTAACATTCATCCAGGTTGTGACGGGGCTACTTGGTAAAATTGTGCG